>NIPM01000027.1:1029695-1077050 GCA_002738285.1 Holacanthella duospinosa
TATTCCGGACCCAACGCACTAACCATTTGTGCTACAGAGCCTAGTTGGGCAATCCTGTTCTCAAACTCAATACAACTCCGAAACTCTCCTTCCTGGTCATTCATTGCCAGATAAGGAGTCTACTGTCTCATTTATGAGTACAGTATTGGGGATTGAGTCTTATGCTCAAATCCCTACATGATACACATCAGTTTTGTATTGTATCACTACTTGTTGCTGATAAGGTTGTCTTTTACATGTAGATTGCATCCTTGCGACAAGTATCCGTATTGCATGCAATGCTGTACCCAAATAATATTTGTTTAACTGAATTAGTAATGAATAAATTCAGCTTCTATGTTTGCCTCAAATTAGAAACCGAACAATTCTTGTTTCGTAAACTTTCGTGGAAAAAAATTAGTTTTTCCTGAATTAATAGAGCAATTTATGTATCATATTGTTTTTTGACAAACAGTTAAAGTTTCTTCCATTTCATTACAAAAGAATGTGTCTCCAGTTAACAGAATGCGCCTAATTTTAACTATCGAAATTTGGATTTCTGGCTGATAAGTAGTGGTTCCTTTTTCAAAGGTCATAAAAGCTAGGTTTTATCAGTTTTGGACGATATCACTAGTATAAGACATACTCTCATCTCCTCAAAGACAAGTATCTATATTTTACCTTGAATTTTGTAGCCAAATAATTGATTCTTCACTTTCAGTGGAAAACTTGTTTTTCTGTTATAATTTATGCTAAACAGTTTATGTTTTCTCATATCTTGTACGAAACGATTTATGCTGTTTTTTTTTATTTTATGAGAAACAAATATTGTTCTCAAATATTGTTCTCTTAGCTGTGTTCCTATGTAGCTCAACCTCGTACACCCTAGCTCTAAGTATAGCAATGTTGCTTCATTTTGTGCAAAAAGTTTCTATGTATTTATGCGTAACTCAACGTATTTCTACATCTCTATCTGCCCTTGCGTATCTCTAAAACTCAATGCATATGACAACGGCTTAGATATTCTCAAGGTTTCTGCGTAATTATTCTATTTCTACGTGTTTTTAATTTTTCGCTATAAACTTATATTAATTTTTGTGTATAGTATTCCTAACTTTCAATTACGTTAATACGGATGTTCCTACAATTAATTTACGTGTCTGACATTTTATATTTGCTATTTCTTCCATAACATACATGTGGTAGAATTAAATAAGTTGTCGCACGGCGTGATCATTCAAGTATCTACAAAAATCAACAAATTCAGAATGCATCAGTTTTATTCATTTTATCGCAATCACAGAAAACAATATCTGGGGATATTATCAAGCATAATTTATCATAATATACATATAAACTCCAAATAACTTTTCAATTGCATCACAACAAATAGGGCACAGGGTGAACTGAGTATCATCAATTCCATTTTTCTGAATTTTTTCACAGATTCTTCCCATCAAGTTCATTTTTCTGTCTAATTCTACACATTTTTATAATTTGTACGCCCACAATGGGGAGCAGAATAGTGAGGCAACAAATTTTGATGTAAAAAATAAGATAGAACAAAGTTAAATTTTATGAATATAAACAATTTTAAAACAAATTTTTTTTTCAATTCTACATAAGCAACTATATCCTGCTATTTTTGAATTATAAATGTACGCGAGGATTTAAATCTTCTAATTTTCATGAAAATAAGCATTACAATGGAATATACCAATTAACCAGTGAGATCAAGCATACATGCAACATGGAATCTATTTCACTCACCTTCAAAGGTAAAAGCTCATGAGAAACATGATGCGCAGGTAGTCAGTCAGTATTCAACTTTTGGAATAATAATGGAGAAGCTAAAATTGTGTTGTCGAAACAAATATACAGTGTGTTCAAATAAGAAAAAATTTTGAGAATTGGTTTTACGGAAAATAAAAAATTAACTGTATGTCAAAAATTTTCATACATTATGCACTGCTCAAGTTCCTGAAAATCGTTTCTACAAAAGTTTTGTTAACTTTTTTGAAGTTAAATAGTGTCGCAATAGTCTGATTTGTGAGAGTTTTAAAAACGCCATTGCCGGAATTTCTNTCAAAAATTTTCATACATTATGCACTGCTCAAGTTCCTGAAAATCGTTTCTACAAAAGTTTTGTTAACTTTTTTTAAGTTAAATAGTGTCGCAATAGTCTGATTTGTGAGAGTTTTAAAAACGCCATTGCCGGAATTTCTTTTTTTTATTCGAACACACTGTATACATAGACATACACTATGAATTATAATTCCTGTCTATCGTTTCCTCTTTATTTTGACGTGAAAAACAAAAACTGCCAATTCGTATAGCATTTCTAGGTAGTAGCAGTAAGCATTTTAGCTCCGTTTTGTTAAGAGAAAACCCAAATCAAACCTTGAAAATCTTTGTGATGCTGTCATATGAATTTGTGTATTTACTTGTACCTACCACATCAGTGATTTGGTAGAAATAGTGAAAAAGAAATATCATATAACAAAGTATTTTATATTACAAAGTAGGAACATGAATTAGTATAAGTTCTTGTTATATATATATTTTTAATTTTTCCTTTTTACTTTATATGAAGCAAAAACAGATTACAGACTCATACTGTATCGCAAAGTAGTCTCACATCTTATTTTTTACTCCATTTTGCAATGAGAAAACTCAAGCCAACGCTTGATCTTTGTCATTTACTGATATGTATGTGTATTTGCGTATTAATACGACGTTAATACTGTGGAAAGAATAGTAAATCAGATGTACAACTAACGAATTAATCATTACTACCGCGAAACACGCAAAATAACATAAATTTTTAGCACGTCGAATCTGTGATATTGGTTTCTCAACCTACTCATCAGGTTTGATTTCAGTAACGTGTCTTGTAAGTATTAAATAATTTCAAACTTCCTACCATAAGAAAGTTAAACCTACATTGAACTAATGAATGTATAGCAAAAATTCATGAACATACTAGTCTTTACATTAATTTAATCTTGAGTTCAGTATAGGACAACATTTATGGTGAAAATTTTTCAGTTAGATATCGCAATTTTTAACGCGGGTCTATGTAATTCATAATATACTTGGAAATATAGTTCCCAGATAAATATCGCAATGATTACTAATGTTCAGAGAAACAGTCCGTCAGCCGGGATTTGTAATTGGAATTATCGACCTTTTCTATGATTACGAATAAAATAAAGTTGCGCTAACGCAATGATCCTTGTAAACGGTATAACGTATGGTTTTCTATGCTTCCAAATGGCCATTTATGGAGCAGTTTATAAATATGCTTCCATAAAGGAAACACTAGACAGTGATTATGCTTCCGGATGCAACAGTGAATATTTGGGTTTTACTTTGGTTTCTGTAAACGAACTTCCGAACACTTTCTTTTTAACGGATACATGTAGAGTAAAGTTACATACAAATGAAATTTATCATTTAACTCAGTTGTGTAAGAGTTCAACATGGCTAAAAAATTTAAATTTATTATTTAAGTTAATGATTAGGCAGAATTTAGTGTCACTATAAACGTATCCTCTCTATGCTGCTGCAATATTCTCCTGCTAAAAAGTTATCACCAAATTCTATATCGTCTTAGAACTGTTGTTCGCAATAGTGCATGGGAATTTTATTTATTAGTAGTTTAACCTACATTGTTTGTACTAAATACTTAATAATATACAGGAAACGCGGAAAATTATACTCAATATAACCCATAAAAGACAGCAATAAGGTTAAAGAACCCATCATGCCACTCGGATTTTTTAACCAAATTAATTTACGCAACAACCTTTTAGTACTTTAATACACTACAACTAAAAAGAACTCTAAAAGCAGCTTTATTTACTTATATTTACTATTAAAGCTGTTTTTACTAAAAATACTTGATTCTTAGGGTTTGAACTGCTGGGAGCAAATTCCTTCATCAAGAAGCCAAAACGTGAGAAGTTATTCATGGTTACAACGGCAATTATACCATTTCTGTCGTGTTGTTGCATTATGCAATCCTTACTTGTTAACTGTGATGAGTTTGAATCAGTGTACTTGCTCTACATTTTTGTTTTGTCCCTGCCTCCTGCTGTATTCTTCGCCTTCAGTGAAGCATACATAACTCTTATGGGTTGCCTAATGTCATCGTTTACGATGAATTTTTGGCTTAAAAAAGCCAGGTATTCAACAAAGTAATCATTATTACAAATTTCACAATTCTCAAGTTAATTGATATTTTCTGATGGTTTTAGTCTCGAGTGGTCAAATTCCTGTGTGTCAATGGAGGATGAATATTGGAAAATTTATAAGAAGTGTAAACGGGTTTACAGAAGTTGTGTTCTGTTGGCTAAACTACACAATACGGTCTACGGCAGCTACGTTGTACCAGTGTTGAAAGTAGGAATTATGTTAACTGTATTTTCAGCAACTTATTGTACAGTCAAACTGAGAGGCACACTTGGCACGATTTTCACTGCAGTCTTGGTATTGTATTTTATTTTTGTATGTGCAACGCTCACAACGGGTTCAGTTATTATGTCAGAGTTATTTTCAATTTCTTCCCAATTTCATGTGAATATAAAATGGTTGATTACTAAAGTTAAGCTTAGGAATTTTGCAATTGGGGTGAAGGAGTATAAGAGCTTGCCAGTGCTCAGGTGTAAAGTGGGCACTTTCTACTACATGGAGGCGAATGCCAAGTTGACACTGGTAGATAGCGTTGTCCGTGGGATAATGTTTGTGCTGTTGTAACAACTACCTCTTTCTATTATACATGTATTCGATTAAGAATTAACAAGAATTAAACAAAAGTAGTTTTTCTAAAGTAGAGAAACCTAATGCTTATATAAACTTTACTAGTGATAAACGGGGTTACAGAAAGGTAAAAGTTTTAAAGAAAGTGGGAGAGTCCACTTACCTTTCTAACACTGTAATGCTGAAAGGTGGGTAATTGAGAGAAGTGACCAACTAGAGGAATGGGGTACGATGCCTTGGCATCTATTTCACGTGACTCAACAGAGAGCCTACCGATCCCTCTCTCTGTCTCTCTTCTTTGCTCCATTGCTTTGCATTAGCCTATGTCTAATCATAACTTATGTTTTATATTGATAAGGAAATTCACTTCACTTCCATAACTTACTAAATATGTACCGCCTGCCTCAAGCCGTTTTTGGTCAAGAATGAGTATTGCAGCGTCGAAAATGAACATTTACACGTAGAAGTAACAGTTTTTAGTAATAAAAAGGACTGGTCAGTTTTCTTTACGCATAATACATATTACATAGTACATACTACATTACATAGTACTTTGAGTTTATACTCTTCATAAAAGTTTATAAAATTATACCTTTACGATAAATCATGATCTGATCAGTTTGCGTTTGATGTATAAGATTATAAAGCTTATGAAATTGAAAATTTTTCGTTGCGAAAGCTATAAAATTTCAAAAGTTTTCAGTTCCGAAATTTTGCCACCGTGAACAATTCGTATAAATTTCATTATTGCCCTTGTTACCATTCAGAATGACGTCAATTATTGGAGTTATAATCCAGCTAAATTATACAAAATCTTTATGAACTTTATAAATTTTCGCTGTAATATTCTCAAACTATCACTTTTTCTAAATTACACAAACTAATATTTTGGCTGTCATCATGTCACAGTCAAAGTGATGTAACGTTTGCTGTTTAGAATCCATAACTTTTATAAACATTGCGATTGGTTATAAACGCAAAGTAATTATTTCCTCTAATATATGTAGTATTCGTATGTTTAGGGCAAACTCTCTGGAAAACAGTGTTAGATTTACAAAAAAAAATTTAGAAATGTGTTTTAAAACACACTTTCTTAATGTTAATTCGCTGGAAAATATGAAAAAATATGCTATGAAAAATTATACATCTAAATATTATAGAGTTAGACAAGTTTCGTCTAAAGTATACATAAAACTGACATTCCTTCATATCTGTGCCTAACTTATTTGTTGCTGTTAAAAATTGAGCTAAACTTTTCTGGTTAATTGAGTAACTTGAATTTACACCTTAGGGGTATACCAATAGCTTGCGTGGATTCGCGTGAGATTGTGTAAAGTTCCTCTTTTACACAATTTCACTCAAATAGGATGGGCTTAGTGGCTCTAACCAATGAGAGAGGATACAATTTCGTAAAATCTCTCTCGGTTTCTACGCAAACCGGGACTTGCGTATTTTCGTGAGTTTGAGTAAGTTGCTCTTTGTCTTCTTTCTTTTGCCTAGACATTTCACTTATCAAGTTGAAAATATTTGAATTGGTGGTGATTTTGGTGATTAAAATGAACAATGTGAAAACTCAGAATGTTGTTATATTTGTTATATATATTATACAGTGTGGAAATCTTAGTAGAAGACAATGATACCCAAGTTCACCCACCCCACCCGTCCTAGACACCATAAACACCATAGACACCATAGTTCCCGTATATGCTGTTTAGTTCGGGTGGGGTGGGTGAACTTAAGTATCATTGTCTCCTACTAAGATTTCCACACTGTATATAATAATATATAATAATAATATATAATATAATATATAATAATATATAATATAATATATAATAATATATAATATAATAATATATTATGTTATAATTGTTATATTTAAAGTTACCGGGGTGTACCAATTGACCGCCGTTTACGCGCCTGAATTTTACGAAAAGTTACGAGAAAGTATTTACCACTTCAACTCACGCCAGCTATTGGTATACCCTTATTGTGTTATCAATAAAATTGAGTCATATGTGTAACTAACTCCTTATTGTTCAAGTGTGAGAGGCATCATAAAAGAAATGTTGAAGCCATGTCCTATGCCAAAATTTGCACTACAAAGAAATTGTTTGGAGTTAATGACATATGAACCTATTTACACACAAATGATCTGAACTCATGAGAAAACGGCTGAAGAAAGTTTCATAAGACCAAATATTAACGTAAACGCTTTATTCTTCATGAGAGAATCCGATCTAGGGGTCTTATGAGCTCACATTATCTCAAGTGCAGTACAATCTCATACATGATCCAAAATTCAATTTTTATGCGGGTCATCTTCAATTTTTATAATATTTATCTAATTTTCTTCAAATTGTTTGAATATCAAATTAGTATATTATAATTAGAAAGACCTTGATACTAAGCTGAATAGTGATACAAATTGAACCTCTTCACTAAAGTCGCAATCTACATTATTTTGACGACGAAGTTAAGTATCACTCTCGAGTACTCTCTGTGCTCAAATTGAAATTTTATACAGAGTCATAAAAACAAAAATTTGAATATATGAACGCAGTAAACGCTGTTATTATTCACTTGGTTGTGCCAAAATTTGTTCGTTGCAGATGATCTCCTCTCCAAACGAATGGTATAATGCCCGATATACACGAGAAAATAAACTATCTGCAAAGATGGAAAGTTTGTGAAAAGTCGACTTTTACCTTGTATCCACATCAGAAACTTTTCTTAAAAACTCTTTCCAGCAAATTTATTCTCCTTTTCCTCAAATAGGTTCGAGTTCTAAATTGAGGAAAGTTTTTGAGAAATATCTGGTTTTAAATTTGTGCAAATGGATTTGTTTGGAAGTTGGGGCTAGTTGAAAACATTTGGGGAGGGGGGAGGAATAAATAAATTCAACTCATCTCCCGCATGGCCAGTTGAACGCGGGAATTTTTATGAAAATTATCTCGATTCAAAAATTAATAAAATAAACTTTCCTCGTGTAACCAAGAAAGAAAGAAATGTTTCCGAAACAGGAAAGAAAAACTTTTAACCTCCAAAGTTTTCTTTACAGTAAATTTTCTTTCCCCGTATATATCGGGCATAAGCCTTAAACTGTAGAGAAGTTTGTAACTCGAATAATTGATTCATACTCCATTTCGGTTAACATATTTCTCACTGTAGAAAAAAAACCTAATATTTGTAAAGTTAGGGAATTCAAACGTCCTGTATAGGTTCGATGAGAGGATGACAAGAATGGTGGCTAATATAAAGTTATTCAAACATCTTATAAATACAACTTATATAATTAAGCAAGTCCAAAATTAGTCACAGTTGTATGCGGACACACCATTTATGTTTTTGAATTGACAATAGGATTCACCATCTGTTTACTGTAACTAACGCTTTAGGGTTTCCCGATACCACATATTAATTTTGAATGGGTTCCGAAGTTTAAGACCTAAACTGCTCATAATTTTATAATTTTTATAGCATAATTTGGGTAAATGGAAAAAATGAAGCCAATTTTAATAAAAAACAATTTTGGCAATTATTCATCATTCTTAGGTATTAGCATTTTTAGTTACTCGTTAATATTTTAGTTTGAAACAAAATATAAATACTATAGCAACGGTGCGAGTGCCCGTTGATATAAACATCAGTGGAAGCACGAGTCTACTTGTGCAATGTGGTGAATCAACACTAATTACATTGAATTTAATGAAGTGTATTTGTGGATTTTTTCGCTCGAAGGAAGTGGTAGCGATAAAAGCCAAACCCAGCCGACGGTTTACTATAGACTGGGTTGGTTTCAGAAACTTTTGAATAATGATTTATTGCTTCGTATGGTAAAGAAATCGAAAAAGCTGTAGTTTGGTTGAAACTAGGGTGCCGAATGACTCTGACTCAGTGACTCTGAGTCATGATTCTGAGTCACGTGACTCTGTCTCAGACTCATCGATTTCTCGGAGTCACTGGTATTGGGTGACTCTGACTCAATAGAGAAATGGGAGTCACTGAGTCGTGACTCTGAGTCACCTGACTCGTGACTCTGTGCCTTTCCAAAGTGACTCTGAGTCGTGACTCACTAGGAAGAGTCATGACTCCCAAGCAACAAAGCGTTACTGCTTACATCTTGCCTTTTTTGTATTAAAAAATTCTTTTCAACTCCCGCAACACAACAAATCTCAGAGTTGGAGTTTGCTGCCGCGTGGCTCGTGTTTAGTTTGAAGCACACTTGTAACTACACATAGAAATCGAACTCAGATTTTAATAAAAATCTAAACTCAACGCTTCTAAAAATTCCAACTCACAATCAGAATCGAAGCAGACAATAGCCATTTGAAATAGAAATGTAAGTCGAAATCGATGATTTTAAGGAACCATAAAATCTAAAGCATAATTCATAATTTTAAATAGTTTAGATCTAAATCTATGATTTTAAGTTTCTCAAAATCAAAATTCATAACATTTCAGGCCATCGAAATTGAAATGTACTAAAAGATCTGGAAATAAGTTTCAAGCAAGTATAATAAAACGGAGTTTTCCTAAGATAGACAAAGTTTTATGGTTAAAAAAAATTTAAATTTATAATTTTAAGGTGTTCGAATTCGAAATCCGTTTTTCGAAGAAGATCCAAATCCAAATTTAATTCAACTTTTCAGTCGAAATTGAAATCGAAGTTTAAGTCTCGGTACAAACTGTAAGCTAAATCGAAATTCAACGTTAATCATTCCAAATCGAAACCCAAAACTATTCAGTAATTCGAAATTTTGAGTTTAGATTTCAAACTAATTTAGAAGTGCACTGTTTGATAATTAGGCAGTAATAAAAAATGACTTAATTGAACAAAGTCAATAAAATAACAAAAGCTCAAAACATTCAGATGTGTTCAATCATCGATTATGTTGATAGCGTTGACACAAAGGATCAGTATAAATATTGCAGGTAAGCTAATTTAATTTAAAATCGGATCACAAAAGAAGAATTTCGAAAATTTATTTAAGAGTCTTTAACGAAAAGGAGCAGGTAACTTAGTATCTTTCTATCACTCATTTTGAGTTTTGAATACGCATTATGCTCATTTTACTGTAAAAAGAAAAATATAAAATTTCTGTGAATCTGAGTCACTGAGTCATGACTCAGAGTCACAGAGTCATGACTGACTCAAGCTTCAGGAGTGATTCTATTAAAGTCACTGAGTCACTAAAATTCATNAATATTGCAGGTAAGCTAATTTAATTTAAAATCGGATCACAAAAGAAGAATTTCGAAAATTTATTTAAGAGTCTTTAACGAAAAGGAGCAGGTAACTTAGTATCTTTCTATCACTCATTTTGAGTTTTGAATACGCATTATGCTCATTTTACTGTAAAAAGAAAAATATAAAATTTCTGTGAATCTGAGTCACTGAGTCATGACTCAGAGTCACAGAGTCATGACTGACTCAAGCTTCAGGAGTGATTCTATTAAAGTCACTGAGTCAGGTTCACTGAGTCACTAAAATTCTTGACTCTGACTCAGTGTGAAAACGGGAGTCACTGAGTCATGACTCTGAGTCACCTGACGCTGACTCTGAAGAAAGTGGGAGTCACTCGGAACACTAGTTTAAACAAACTACGAGAATTTCGGTTGGTATGGTTTGGTTAAAGAACAAAACGCATGGTCTCCCACCATCGCTACATGCCTTAATGCTGCTTTCACTTCTTCCTCTTTTGTCAAGTTGAATCTGTCCGCGACAAAGGGTGTCCGTTTTATTTTAAAAGTACCACGAATTTGCCATTGTTGCTATTCTAATTAACTGATTACATCTCTATTCCGCTGTACCTCTGCTTCCACTTAATCACATCATGTGAAGTGATTCCAAACGAAGTTTGTATTGATTTGTTATTTAGAATAATTTTCTCCGATCACTTACCAAAGTCCTTTTCATTGTATATATTAGTCTTTAATGCTAATCTGAGACTATGGTTCGAAAAATGTTATGATACTAATCAAAGCATGCTTTACTACAGTGCGTTCAAATAAGAAGGCGAAATTTTTGAAAAATGATTTTGCAGAAAATAAAAATTGAGTATATGTCAAAATTTTACATACATTATGAACTGCTCAAGTTTCTGAAAATCGTTTCTACTAAAGTTTTGTTAACTCTTCTTAACTTAAAAAGTGTCACAAGAATCTAATTTGTGGGATTTTTAAAAACGCTAGTGCCGAATTTTCGCCTTCTTATTCGAACACACTGTAAAATTCAAATCAAATCACTTGATGTTAATTTGATAACGCACTCCCATGATTGAATCTATTTTTTGATGCTAATCANAATTCAAATCAAATCACTTGATGTTAATTTGATAACGCACTCCCATGATTGAATCTATTTTTTGATGCTAATCAATAAATCTAATTTTTTCATCAAGCTTTTAATCAACTGCGCAACTCAGCCGTTGAGAATTACCATGCAGCATATCTTATGTTACATCGCCAATTTCTTAAAATTCACTTACTACAATCTACGAATAAATAATCTGATAAATATATACTCTTCAGACTAAAAATATATAAATTTTATTGTCATTGCATCGCATCAACAACAGTTGTGTCCCTGATCGACCTGTTGAGCAGAAGATATCCACAGTGCCCATGAAAAATTACATGTTGCAAGCATTATTCATCATCATAATCCTCCCATTTCCAAAGTGCACAAAAACAATAAAATCAAACTCAATCTGCAATTTCTGTAGAGAAGAATCCTGTCTACAAAAGCTTCACAGGGTTCTGGTTGTCTGAACGTCTCCAGCTACTGAAAGATGATAATCTCGCAGCTTTGGTAACAGTTTCCAAATATTGGTCTAACACGAGTTGAGACTGGAGTCGCGCCTACTTTCGATTGTATTTTTTTGAAAAATCCATTTATAAATCTTAACCATTTTACTGGTCCAGCAGGACGCAGTGTCCAGGCTTTTGTAAAAGTGCTCGGGTTTACACAATCATTTTCTGTGTTCAACCGCTTTTGCGTTGGAATTGATTATGCCCGCTTTCTACACCTCGCATAAGAATTTCTTCAGGACGCAGTATAGCACGACGGTGCAGATTTGGGATGTTTGACTTTGCCAAATAATAACGGAGCTTATTTCTATATATGCTGGTGGATTCTGTTATATATTAAGAAATGTATTTGAACCAGGAGAATTAGCATTAAGATTTTGGGACAGACGTAGGACACACAATAGAAGGTCATGTATGATTGATCCTCCGTTATTAGCCTGTGAGTAGAAGATTTTAATCACCTTGGTATTATATTTAACAATTTCGGTACTGCCTTACCATCAAAAAGTAAATTTTTGATTGATCAACTCTAAGATCCCGATATGGCAATGATAACGTGAATGTTTTTGAATTCAATTCTTAAAAATTACTAGTAACATCTTGATCAGTCTGTTAAACAGAATCAGTTATTATCATCAGGAATACTTATGAGGTTGAGAAGATTTCATGTACATATTACCTTTTCGAAAACGACTGACTCATCTCGAGTTTGAATAAGATCAGGATGCAACAACAGTATATTATCACATTCCGCTTCCCGAAATTAATTAAATCCGTTTTGCCATTATATTCAGCAAGAATCTCTCGAAGAAAGTGCAGGCGCTAGCAAGAGAGGACATCTCTTTTCCATGCGAGATAGTTTTGGCTTAGTTAAATTCTTAATGTACTGACGACGATACTTAAGCTTTCTTTTCTGCTGGATGTCCAGCGGAATATTAGCAAGAATAGTATCCTGTGCTACCTTAGACAATGTATCAATATTTACTACATACTTGGATGCTAAATAAAGTAGCGATAAAAAGTTCAAAGTTCGTTCGCTGTAAATAACTTAGAAAATTACGATTTATGCATATATGATGGGTCAGATTGCACTTTTATTACAGGAAAACAAAAAAAAATTGTATAAAACACATCGCCCTGGTTGAGAATAAAATGGTGATATTCAAGCAAAATTTAATTTATATACCGATCAGGTTTTATTAAGTCCACGAACTTTCTGCGCATCCACCAAAAATAGATCAAAACTGTGAATTTGAGTTGTTGTTAGTCTTTATCTTGCCGCTCTGCTGCACCACTTCCAAATTGGCTAATGGTAGTTGAACAGGCAAAAAGTTGGATTTAATTATACACTTTCATTTTGTCAAATCTCCTCGACTCAATTTAAAATTTCACAACTTTGTACAGAAATGTATTGTATTGTATGTATGTATACTTGATGGTTTTTAAAAATATTCATAAACAAAATTTTTTCTATTATTTTCTAAAGATGGATTATTTTCTAAATTAACACTCGATATTACGTCAAAAATTATCGGATTAATTTCAAATTTACGAATTATGTGCCTGAACTCATTTTGGGAAAGTATTTATGGTGGTTTTCAAAATTGTATCAAACTGAAATTTTCGACTATTTAGAAACTCATTTGTTTAAATTTATTTTACAGAGTGGTGTCCTCAATTCACACTCGACATTGCACCATGAGTCGTCGGTTAAATTTCTACTGTTGGATGGATGTGTTGTACATTATTTCCAACATGTGTTTTGCAGGTTTAAAAAATATTTGAAAACAAGTATTTGACTATTAGTCAAAAAATTAAATGTTTATAATTAATTTTTTTTCTAACAATCTTAAATATTTTGCCCAAACATTTTGTAGAACATGCAAAAATACCTTCTTCAAATACGCTACAGTACACCTACCGAAAGGAGAAATTGAACCGTTTACTAACGACGCAATGCCGATTGTGAATTGATATTACCTGTAAAAGAAATTAAGAGCAAATTGTATTTAAAGTCATAAAAATTTTATTTTGAAGCTATTTCGAAAACCACAAAAAATGCCTCTCGAAATAAGAAAAAGAACATACTTTCTAAAATTTAAATTAATCTGAAAATTGACGGAATGCCAACTGTTATTTTAGTTCACCGTTAGGAGTATTTTTTAAAGCTATCTAAAACACATTCTCAATATGCTTTTCAGCACACAATTGAAAAATTTCAAATTAAACCGAAAGTTTTTACGAAATTAAAATGATAATTGAAACCCATTTTTACCTGTTAAACTTCCATTAGCCAAATTGGAAGTGGTGCGGCAGAGCGGCAAATCTTATACAACTAATGTGTGCAACTAAACCCCATTCAAAGGCTCCATCACAACCACGCGCATAAGTGGGCATAAAATTAAGTTTATTTGTACAATAACTCACCTTCGCGAATTCGGGTAAGTCATAACATATGTCAATCGATCAGAGATGTAGGGCAGATTACAAACCCGAGTTCTAATTTTGGTGACCAACTCAAATTTTGCAAATATTTTAACCAATTGTCCCATTTTTTGTAAATATGATTTACCTAATGGTTCTAGTTCAGAATTCATCAAGTTATACGTCAATCAATTAATAATCTTTTCCATATTGCGGTCACTAATCTCGCTTTGGTCAAAGTTTACTAAGCCTCTGACAATTTGTATCGGAATCTTTGTTTTCACTGTACATCTATACTCAGATGCAGGCAGGTAAGCTCAACATAAATACGATTGAGCACGATTTTCTTAGGTACCGACGTATACTGAGTAGCATATTGATTCTCCCTGTTTCAACGCAATGTTGATAACCATTTTGACGTGCTTAACAAAAAGAGTGATCTTGTATAAGTCCGCCGGTTCTGGAACGTGCAGAGGCCAGCAATTATTAATGTGAAATCTTTTCTAGTTGCTAAACTTGTTTGGGCTATATATGAATACAAATGAAAGCGTCACAATGATAATTTTAGTATCAATAGCATAATTCTTATCCTACACCTAGCGAACGGAAAATTTTTTTCGAATTGTTTCGAAATTTTCGCAAAACTTGGCCTACTATATATCAAATCCGGAATCCACAGAAATTTTTTTATTGACGGACACATCATTTGGTAAATATGGATCAGCATTATGTAAATCATACTAGAAAGAATGCGTGTTTGGCAAAATTTTCCTAATTATTTTGCTAAAAGTTAGACTTCTTATTAGATCGTTTGAAATGGGGCTGTCAGATTCATAATGTACACTNCTTGTTTGGGCTATATATGAATACAAATGAAAGCGTCACAATGATAATTTTAGTATCAATAGCATAATTCTTAACCTATACCTAGCGAACGGAAAAATTTTTTCGAATTGTTTCGAAATTTTCGCAAAACTTGGCCTACTATATATCAAATCCGGATTCCACAGAAAATTTTTTATTGACGGACACATCATTTGGTAAATATGGATCAGCATTATGTAAATCATACTAGAAAGAATGCGTGTTTGGCAAAATTTTGCTAATTATTTTGCTAAAAGTTAGACTTCTTATTAGATCGTTTGAAATGGGGCTGTCAGATTCATAATGTACACTAAATTTCCGAATCATTGGCACATGACTTACTCATCCAAATTTGCGANTAAATTTCCGAATCATTGGCACATGACTTACTCATCCAAATTTGCGAAATTGGGTTATTCTAAGAACAAGTCTTTTTCTTTGCCCATCTATGCATTCGACTTTGATAAAACATTTGAGTGTATTTTAGTCGACACTTCATTTTGTTGGAAAAATTGAATTCACTGTTTTGATTCATTTTTGGTGGATGCGCAGAAAGCTCGTGGACTTAATAAAACCTGATCGGTATATAGATTTTGGATCATATTCGCGTCGCTTTATTGTAATCATCCTAAACCCGTCTCCTATTTGTTGGAATATTTGCAAGAAAGAATTGTTTTGAATCCTACTACAGGCACAATGTCTTCGAGGCTGAAGTCATGGATGATGTAATCAAGATGAGTTTACGGGATTCCGATTCCATGTCATNGCACAATGTCTTCGAGGCTGAAGTCATGGATGATGTAATCAAGATGAGTTTACGGGATTCCGATTCCATGTCATTTATAGTATAAAATCACACTTTCTGAATTTTTGAAATAACTACGAGTAAGTTTGTGGTGGATCAATTTTTATATTTATATGTATTTATCAATTNCACAATGTCTTCGAGGCTGAAGTCATGGATGATGTAATCAAGATGAGTTTACGGGATTCCGATTCCATGTCATGTCATTTATAGTATAAAATCACATTTTCTGAATTTTTGAAATAACTACGAGTAAGTTTGTGGTGGATCAATTTTTATATTTATATGTATTTATCAATTGTAAATAAAGTCTCTCACTTTTTGAACTCGGTTTTCCTCCGTCTATACCGGTTTAATTACGTTTAATAAAACCACTACCAGACACCACATATATGGGTAAATATCGACAACGGGGCGGATAAAAAAATTGGTATTCCGAAGCCTCAGATTTTGATGAAATTTATTTTGTAGACTAATCTAGGGTCGCTGATCATCAGACTGAAGATTTAAAAGTTCTTAAATGTTAGGTTTTAAGTACTTAAAAAGTTCTAACAAAGTGATAAAAAAAGTTTAAAAAAAGTTTTTATAAAATTCTGTTTTAATACAAATTCATTAAAAATTCTGCATTTTCTGTACAAACTCATCGAATTAATCATTTATGTTTAGATCGAAATGGACAATTAGCTCCATTTTCAAATTCTGAACAGTTAAATTCCTGCGACGATCTGATAACAAATATTTATGGATGCTGAAACTTCTCTCAGCTACCACAGTTGTTAAANCACAATGTCTTCGAGGCTGAAGTCATGGATGATGTAATCAAGATGAGTTTACGGGATTCCGATTCCATGTCATGTCATTTATAGTATAAAATCACATTTTCNCATGTCATTTATAGTATAAAATCACACTTTCTGAATTTTTGAAATAACTACGAGTAAGTTTGTGGTGGATCAATTTTTATATTTATATGTATTTATCAATTGTAAATAAAGTCTCTCACTTTTTGAACTCGGTTTTGCTCCGTCTATACCGGTTTAATTACGTTTAATAAAACCACTACCAGACACCACATATATGAGTAAATATCGACAACGGGGCGGGTNTAATTACGTTTAATAAAACCACTACCAGACACCACATATATGGGTAAATATCGACAACGGGGCGGATAAAAAAATTGGTATTCCGAAGCCTCAGATTTTGATGAAATTTATTTTGTAGACTAATCTAGGGTCGCTGATCATCAGACTGAAGATTTAAAAGTTCTTAAATGTTAGGTTTTAAGTACTTAAAAAGTTCTAACAAAGTGATAAAAAAAGCTAAAGATAAAATGTCTAGATCGAAATGGACAATTAGCTCCATTTTCAAATTCTGAACATTTAAATTCCTGCGACGATCTGATAACAAATATTTATGGATGCTGAAACTTCTCTCAGCTACCACAGTTGTTAAAGGTGCAAATTTAAAAGCTGAAATTCGGCTTGGTTCAAATTCTAGTAAGATTCCAGTAATCTCTTCAGGTTCTGCATCAATTATTTTTGAAATTGATTTGATAACTTTCAAATCTGAATTTTTGTCGATAGTTTTTTGTAGTTTAGCAGAAATTGCCAATGCCATGATACCTTTTGTCGCTTTTAACTTTTCTACTGTTTCTTGGATTAACGCTAAGGTTTCGGATATTAGCGATGCTTTTGATTGTAGTTGTGTTATTTTGAGAGAAAGAAATGTAAAATTACTCGAGATATAAGCCAAATCTCGCCTAATATCTATTTTTTCCAAAAGAGTCTTTGAAATTTCGCTTGATTTTCCGCTGTTTGAATCAAATGTGTCGAGAACTTCTTTGACACTATCAAAATTTTTGGCATAATAGTTCACAGCTTTTAACCAAGTACCCCATCTTGTGAGGACGGATTTTGGTGGCTGGGGTAGTTCAGGAAACATTAGTTTGAATTTGGAAACACGAAATGACTTGAAATACTTTTTTCACATTTCCTATCAAGCTGTCTATGTTCGGGTAGTTGCCGCGCACTTCTTCGCATACCAAGTTTAGCGCATGCGTTAAGCATGTAACGTGGATGAGTTTTGGATAAATAACTTTTAAGTTTTTTCCAGCTTTACGCNTTTGTCGATAGTTTTTTGTAGTTTAGCAGAAATTGCCAATGCCATGATACCTTTTGTCGCTTTTAACTTTTCTTCTGTTAGGTTTAATTGGATTAACTTCCTTCTTGGATTAACGCTAAGGTTTCGGATATTAGCGATGCTTTTGATTGTAGTTGTGTTATTTTGAGAGAAAGAAATATAAAATTACTCGAGATATAAGCCAAATCTCGCCTAATATCTATTTTTTCCAAAAGAGTCTTTGAAATTTCGATTGATTTTCCGCTGTTTGAATCAAATGTGTCGAGAACTTCTTTGACACTATCAAAATTTTTGGCATAATAGTCCAAAGCTTTTAACCAAGTACCCCATCTTGTGAGGACGGATTTTGGTGGCTGGGGTAGTTCAGGAAACATTAGTTTGAATTTGGAAACACGAAATGACTTGAAATACTTTTTTCACATTTCCTATCAAGCTGTCTCCGTTCGGGTAGTTGCCGCGCACTTCTTCGCATACCAAGCTTAGCGCATGCGTTAAGCATGTAACGTGGATGAGTTTTGGATAAATAACTTTTAAGTTTTTTCCAGCTTTACGCNTTAGCGCATGCGTTAAGCATGTAACGTGGATGAGTTTTGGATAAATAACTTTTAAGTTTTTTCCAGCTTTACGCTTATAATTCATTCTATCTGTTAAAAATAACAGGAACTTTCCATCAATTTCTCGGGGTGTTGCACCGGGCCAAAAATTGCTTCAACCAAAATCAATAATTATGTAAATATTTTTAGAGAATTTGATAGGTTTAATTTTATCAAATGCTTCTATTGTTTGTGTTATTGTTGCATTGTTGGTCGATTCTATCTGACGAGACATGAGCAGATGAGGCAAAGTAGTATAATCCAGCCTAAGTGCACCAACCAATACGTTCACAATAAAGCGTCCTTCTGCGTCGGTAGTCTCATCAACTGCTACCCAAATCGGTTGATTACATATTTCGAGTCGAATTGAATAAATCGACTGCAGACCAAATGTTAAGATTGTTTAAGTTTGTTGATACAGAAATTTTCAATTATGCAGTACGTTCAATTCTTTAAAAACTAGTGTAAAAATATCTTTGAATACAGTTAAGGGAGATAATTTTTCCGAAGAGTAGACTGATCCGGAATTTTTTACCAATGTATTTTTCCAGAAACGTCTTCAATGTTGAGTTGTCAAGCTTTCTCGATGGAATCCCAGCAGAAACAAAAGCAGCGGTAAGATTCGAGAAGAATTCATTCTTTCATGAACTGTGATCTGTCAGTAATCTCTGACGCTCTGGATTATTTGCAAACCTAGTAGCACTTGCAATATAAGCTTGGGATTTTTTGTGCTGGAGTAAGTCAGAGTACTGCCGAAAGTCGTACCCTTTGCAGCAAGGCTATGAAGGTCAGGTCAGAATTAAAAATAAAATTTTTAGTTTCATTTAACCAAAATGTAACTTACCTGGCTAAATATCTTGTCATCTTTTCGAAAATTTGTTTTATTTGGAATTTTGCGCAACCAATCATCAATGAGCGAAGAGTGAGATTTTTTCTGCTTTGGCATGCTTGACAAATTATCGTTGGTCGATGTTACTTCGAAGTCAATAATGCAATGTAGCTACTAGCGAGTGACATTATTAAAGACTTATTCTGAACTTAGGAGTAACTTAGTTTTGCAACGAATTGCACGCAACACGCATTCATAAATGGGCATTTATTCAATTGTTGCTTATTTAATAATAAATACACCTCTACTATGACAAAAAGTATACGCATTTAGAATTTCTCAAAAATGATTTCCAAAAGCTTAAGAAGTTCTTAAAAATTTCTTAAAAAGTTTTTAAGTTTTTAAAAATTATTTAAAGTTGTATTAACTTTTTTAATTTTTTATTTTGAAAAAAAGTTTCAAAAGTTCGGAAAAAGTTTTTTTATTCGCCATTATTGCAGTTAATTTGGCAAGATCCGGAAGTAGAGCTTCGTACGTGTGTTCTATCGTTTGGACTTTTTTAGAACTTATCCTCAGTCTGCTGATCACGAATATGAAAAAAAAAATTTTTTTTTCACCGGAAACGCATAGAAAAAAAGTTATAAATTTTTCAAAATGGAACAAAAATAGGATTTAATTTNCCATTATTGCAGTTAATTTGGCAAGATCCGGAAGTAGAGCTTCGTACGTGTGTTCTATCGTTTGGACTTTTTTTTAGAACTTATCCTCAGTCTTGCTGATCACGAATATGAAAAAAAATTTTTTTTTTTCACCGGAAACGCATAGAAAAAAAGTTATAAATTTTTCAAAATGGAACAAAAATAGGATTTAATTTGCATTCGTTGTTAGGATTATGATTCGATAGGTTGTTAATTAATAAAATAATTCAATTAACTTTTTAATTCCAACAAAACAGTCTAGTATTTCTACTTCTTGTCAATTTTGTACAGTTCTAATTGTTTCTATTATCTTATGTATTACTTATGAAGCTTATTTTATGTTAGATAACATCAAAATTTTATGTTGGATAACATCAAAATTTTATGTTGGATAACATCAAAATTTTATTTAAACTAAAAGTCTTAATATAGTTTTTATTATTATAATCTTAGTTAAAATTGGATCATATTACATTATTTGTTACGAACAGAATTTTATAAAATAAAACTGTTTAAAGAGAATATTTATTCTTGTAAATTTTATGCTTATTCTAAATGCTCCTTTCGCTGCATTTTAGATTGTNAATATAGTTTTTATTATTATAATCTTAGTTAAAATTGGATCATATTACATTATTTGTTACGAACAGAATTTTACAATAAAATTNTTTTTATTATTATAATCTTAGTTAAAATTGGATCATATTACATTATTTGTTACGAACAGAATTTTACAATAAAATTGTTTAAAGAGAATATTTATTCTTGTAAATTTTATGCTTATTCTAAATGCTCCTTTCGCTGCATTTTAGATTGTTGCATATCATGAATTGCCATTGCTGATTTTGGTATCCAGACTTGCAGGGCATCAAATCAACCACATGCTCGCGGTTGCTAAATTAAATTGATATAATTTATACCAGTAATATAAGTTACGACTATGATTATATTTTATAATCAATAGAAAAAGAGTTATTTACCTACCCTTTGCTCTGTAGACATTTTTCTTCGGGATAGCTCTTGAGTTGCCATAAGTCGTTCCCAACAGATTTGACTTCCCAATAATTTAATGCAAATTTTGAACCAGATGTCGTAGAGAGTCTGAAGGAAATCAAGTTATTGGCATTTTTCATAGCAACCAATGTACGGAGTGAAGTGCCTGAAAAATTACAAAAGATATGAAAATATGAATGGAGAAAATGCTTACCCTGGAATTGCATTTTACTCTCAAATAATTGAGTTGGTGGGTTTATAAAATTGTCGTGTCCGTCTGTTTGCATACTGGAGTGCCTTCTGATACAAGCAAAGAAGAAGCTGCATATAATTACGCTACTCTATTTGACGCTTTAATATTACCATTGTTACAACAAATATTTGTTGCTTGTACCAATTATTTACTATAACAATGTAGGAAAATGTACATACCTTGCACACTTGGAACAATGCTTGCATTTACCCAAAGTTGAATGCGGTTAGCAATGAAAAATAAGTTCGATAAGGATTGTGTAAAAATATTTTAGCTGTAGTTTTTATACTGCTAACCCTTGGTGCCATGATTAGGAGATCTTCGAATTGTCCACCGTTGCTCGTCAACATTCCTCCATGCCGCAAGTTTTACAATTCCTAATTTTTTTGAAAGGATTCCATTGTCGTTTGCTGTTAGTACCTGCAATATTTGAATAAATGGTTGTCCTATCTGAGGAGTAACTAGTAAATCGTAGCAAATCTTGATTAAACATACAGGTAAGGGGATTTTCAAGAAAGTAAAAACCCATCGTATACACTATTGGCAACTTATATATAAACTGTTAGAAATTCCGGTATATGCGTTAATTGAATAATATACTATCGATTGCTGGTAACCGATTTATGAACCATTTGTGATAAAATCATGATACATTGCCGAAACAAACGTACTACCAGCGATTGTTAAGTTTGGAACATGTCTTNCATTTGTGATAAAATCATGATACATTGCCGAAACAAACGTACTACCAGCGATTGTTAAGTTTGGAACATGTCTCTATTTATGTATGTATATAACAATTACCAAGAGATGGCCCAACTTAAACCGACTTGTATTCGAAATCGTAGAAGCCGATTGTGAAATTACGCTTAGTAATGACAATGAGTGTGTGAATCACGTCAATTTCGAGAAGTGAAATAGTATAACCAAATGATCTATAATCAAGTTAAGAACAGCCGATATGTTCAAAATAGAATTACCTTGCTCTTCATAAACTGTAATAGTTTCCATGAAAAGGATCATAATTGCGGAAACCAGACAGACATGAAGACTGTAATACCCTACTGAGTATAAATGTTATCTATGAACAATATTACATTATCTCCCAATATAAATAACGTCCCCTCTTTCTCTACTTTCTCCAAAAATGATAATAGAGATAACCGGATCTTTTGATAGCGTTATTGGATAGAAAATTAAAAAGAGGGTGTTAAATGTTGTCACACCACCAAACTGTATACGGTTTCTACACCACTTGTTATTGGTACAGTATAAAAGTTTCAAACTCTCTATTCTTTAAACATTTATTTAATTTTCATGTCGACGCTTAGCGAAGATTTGGCTTACTTTTACCAAGTTTGGAGAAAGTGGTGAAAGAGTGGGCGGGATTAGTTTCTACATAATGTATATCGCTTACTTTAAATACGTGTTTATTATTAGATTATAAATGGATATCATTCAGCAAGTTGACCTCTTCTGTACGTCAATCATAAATTATGAGCAGTAACACTGCAAGGGGATCCGACAGAACAAGATTAGAATTGATGAAATGTGTTAGGTTAGGCGGGAGACAATGTGATGTATCATGGGGTTTGGCATTGCTTCGTTTGGCCCAAATAGGTCAACTAACGTCAAATATCAGAATAAGCTAAGTATGTAAGTAGAGTATCAATGACAAACTCCTGTCAACCGAAACATGACTACTGTATTTATTATAATTAAACATGTCATTCAATACAACCCACACCTCTTAAATTGAACCCATTGCGGTTATTCAAGTTGTGGGATAGTGAAGCTCCTATACCCATTGGATAGTGATCATAGACTCCTATACCCGATAAAAGTCTTCCCCGTCTCTGCCAAGAGATGAGGAGAAGCATAGATGATGAATCCNCATAGACTCCTATACCCGATAAAAGTCTTCCCCGTCTCTGCCAAGAGATGAGGAGAAGCATAGATGATGAATCCCCCACCAGCAAAAAAGACTTTGCTGGTGATAACTGGTGGATCATTATCATATAGTCAAGGTTTAATACAGCATTCTCCCAATAGGCTCTGCAGCACAATTGGTAGTACGTTGAGTCCGGAATACCCAAGACGTGGAATCATACCCCACCAGGGACCATCTTTTTGGGTTAATGGCTATTTCAAGCCTTGGCGGGGCAGTCATACCCCGTCAAAATTCTGAAATTGAGCCTACTCTCCGATACAACCCGACGGTTTTAATGGAATAAAGTTATATGTAAGTTAAGTATACTGCAACAATTCAACTTTGTGTTGAACTCTCTAGTCAACAGATTATCAACACATATACGATTTAAATGGGAAAGAAGCACCAGGAAAATGGAATTTTTGTATTTAAAATTGAAGTTTGACAAACTCAAAACCACAAGGGAAATTGTCAAGTTTCATTTACAAAATAATTTCATAGAAATTAAGTTTTAGTGAATGAAGGCTAATACGTAGCGAAGGCTTTGTGAATTATAAATTTTTGCAGTATTAATGTAAGGTTAACATTAGACAAATCGCATCCGGAAACTTGTACGCAAAATTTTCAGAAATATACTCCAAAACACTCTTAAAAAAGATGCGTATGCCATTGTCCAGAAAACCTTCGAATACTAGCACACAGCAGCGTAAAATTGCCTAACCCCGCTAGACCATTGTACCCTAGCACCTACCGGTAGAACTCATCTATGCTCCAATTTCACACTCTATGACCTCCCGAGGTCATGGTTAGAATTGTAAAGTACTATTGGTGGTTTTACAGCATTTGGTTATTGAAAAGCTTTCAAATGATATCCCAGTTACCTATGTTCAAATAAATAATTTAATGACATATTTTGACTTCCGGAGGTCCTAAATGAGGCCAGAAGTCTCTATATTGATATACTCGTCTTTGGGTTGCAAAGAATTTTACACTATTACTACTACGATACATTATTTACTTCTTGTCAAGACATTCGGATACATGATAATTGGTGACCTCTTGTGGCCAAACCAAACAATGCCAAACGATGAAACATATCAAATGGTCTTCAGCATTACTAATATGCATATTTGGACAAACTTTCGCTTTATCCTGCCTGATTTCCCTTTTATACTGGCATATTGATGTCTCCTTATTTGGATATTCAAAAAAAATTTTAATCTAATTTTGCATAGGTTCCTGCATTGAAATTTGTTGTTAGGAGATGAGCTCATGAGTTATAAACTTAAGTAATTCAAATATCCAATTTCAATCCGAGTCTATCGTTTGTATCCTTAATGTATTTAAATATAATGTGTATGTATGTTATTTAAAAAAAATTTTGTTCACGAACCACGAGTGAGAAATAATATTGCATCAGTTTGTAATAACTATTGATTCAACACAATTGAACCACTCAAGTTAATAAACTAAATGAACTAATAAACTAATAAACTAAAATATTTTTGAGTTTTAATAAAAATACCGTTTTATCCAATTCACTTTGAATTTTGTAAACAGCACCATTTACAAGCGTCGGTGAACTTGTTGCAGTTGTGAAACTGACCGATATGAGGTTTAATAGAATAAGAGCACGCATATATAAAATCATAGTGTGTAACCGCAGTTTTTGTTTAACCAGAATTATTATCTTCAAGTTTAGCCCAATGTCGACTAATTAGGAAATATAATTGAAATACTATCCGTTTACTTGCAAGAATAGATATGTACTATTGGACGTAGTTACAAGTACCTACAAATATGTAGTTTTTTTTCTTGCTAAAGGAAAAATTGAAAAATATTGAGTAGTAGGAAAGCAAAAAATCTAACACTACTGTCAATAATTATATGTACAANAAGGAAAAATTGAAAAATATTGAGTAGTAGGAAAGCAAAAAATCTAACACTACTGTCAATAATTATATGTACAAGTTATATACTTTAGTTTTCGCCAGTAAGGGGAAAAAACTTGTGAAGTTATACAATTTTAGTGCTGTGAGGTAATATTTTAAGTGTGTGGTTTGAACGAGAGAATACAACATGAGCAACCAATTNAAGGAAAAATTGAAAAATATTGAGTAGTAGGAAAGCAAAAAATCTAACACTACTGTCAATAATTATATGTACAGGTTATATACTTTAGTTTTCGCCAGTAAGGGAAAAAAACTTGTGAAGTTTTACAATTTTAGTGCTGTGAGGTAATATTTTAAGTGTGTGGTTTGAACGAGAGAATACAACATGAGCAACCAATTTGGATTGATCTCAAAATTTAAACAGTAATTAAAAATAATATTTAAAACTAATTGAAATATAACAAGTCTTATTTTAACACAAATTATTCTAGATGGTTTTAAACTCAATATTAGATAAATTTAGTTTATAATCGGCATTCAAAAAATCATAAAGTTTATAGCATTAAAAAATTTTTTTAGATATAATTCGTCATCAAAATATGTTGAGTTATTGTTGGTATAAAATTATTGCAAGGCGGAAAAATTTCAAAAGTATATTTCATTCTGGAATTTTGTCACTTTCTTACTATGAGGAAATTTTATAAGTCGGAAAAATCTCACATATAACTACGTCACTTTTCACTTAATTCACTTGAACTGCATTCATACTAATTTCAATTGCATTCAACTTATAAATGAACTTCAACTGAATTCTACACATATTGAGAAACTTTCAATCATCAATTAAAAAAAATTTATAAACTACAAATTTTGACTTGTCCCACGTGATAATGGAGATGACAAAGTTTTTTTATAAATCCCTTATCGCTCTAATACTTATAAGTTTAGGATTGTTTTTTAATGAAAACTATCTAATAGTTTTCATATCAATGATCACTTTTAGGCAGTTAAGTTTCACTTATCACATGCATTCATCATTTCTTACTTACAAATAAAAAAATTAGATCAGAATACAAACAATTTAGTATTCTGATTCATTCTGAGACATGAAAATTTATGAAAAAAATCTGAAAAATACAAATTTGAAACAAGAAAATGAAGTTTAGATTCAACCGATTGACGTACTTTACTATTTCCAATGGCACAATTTGAGCTCAAAATTTTTGTTAACATTCGTCTTTTTTTTTGGGGAATTTTTGTTTTTGCAATTTAGTTAGACATTAAATTCCTGTGATGTTAGCTTGTTTTAGCTATACTTTAAATTAATCCTTGTACTAAAAGGACATAAAAATATACTAATAATAGCTGTTGTAATCTGCGAATTAGATATTCTACTCAGGCGCAAGGTTTTGACTCATCCGTTTAGAAAATTACTATGATCATCACAAATTGTCACTCTGTATCTTATAAACTGATGGATATGTGGAAATTATATTCATGTCACATAGTTTACTTGTAATCTTTTTTTTTGCTTTTGTCAAATACTGTTGACTGAAGCAGTAAAGACATACAAAGTAAATTTCACTAAACTATTGTCACTATGTTTACCAGTTTAAAAGAAAATTGGAAGTTTTATGTAACAGTATCGACTCCTGTTGCTCTCAGCATCATTCCCCTATTATGGCAAACGGGAACTGGCAAGGTTAGTCAAAATCTTTTAAAACAAATAATAAAAATAAGCTATTAAATTTGATTTTTTAAAAATCTATTTAAACATTTTTATAATAGGAACCATACTGTGCCTTTGTAATTTGTCTGATGGCAATCTATTGGATGACTGAATGTATTCCAATTCCCATTACATCTTTTATACCTATAGTACTTTTCCCACTATTTGGAATCTTGTCTACGGGTATGTGCTACATACCTCATGTTCATCAAAGTCTGGTTTTACATATTTTTATATCAATTTTTTTTTTACTTTTTAGATCGCGTAACATCAGTATATTTGACAGATTCTCTTCTATTCCTTCTCGGTGGTTGTATCATTGCGTTGGCCTTTGAATATTCAAATCTACACTCTCGAATTGCACTCAAAGTGATCATGCTTGTGGGAGCTAAAATATCGCAGTAAATTTAATTAATTGAATTAATGTTTTGTTCACAAATTGGATAAAAATAGCTTTATTCCTGACATAGACTTTTACTTGGAATAATGGTAACTACAATGTTTCTGTCTATGTGGATGAATAATACGAGCACAACGGCCATGATGGTACCAATTGTCCATGCACTCATTGAAGAACTTCAAATTGTAAGTACAGAAATTTTTTACAATAGATTCATTACGAATTTTTGCGTAACCTCTCGTTCGTAGTCTTTTGTAGTAACTTTACCAAGAAGGAGATATTGTGTATATTTTTGTATTACGATTCATCCTCTCTGCTTGATTTGCTTTGACAAAATTTTTGATAAAATTTTTGATAAAATTTTTAATAAAATTTTTGATAAAATTTGATAAATACTGTTCGAAGAGCGAGAAGACTTGGCCATGCCACAAACGCTTTATTGGAGAAAGTTTTCGTCTCATAATTTTCTCAATTTTTTTCGTTAGGTAATTTTTTGCCGTTCAAATTATATTTCATTGAAAACTATTTAAATACAAAAAATAAGGGCATTGGTATGAAAAGATAAATATTTTTGGTTTTTTTTATTCAAGTTAATTCTGAGGTAACCGTATGCATTACTTCAATAACTGGAAAAATGTTGAGTTTGAGCCAATTATATTTTTTAACTGTTTTTAATTTTAGCAACCTGATTGAATTTGTTTCGCCACATTTTTTTATTTTTTTCACAAATTTACATTATTTCTACCGAAAAAATTCACCTATGTAACCAAAAGAAATGGGGTAATTTATTTGACATGAACTTTCTTCAGCAAAGAGCATTGGTCAAATTCACTTTCTCGTTCGTCTAAAGATTGTTCTTTCGAACTGTATTTTAAAGAAAATGAACAGTGCCAATTTGTTTCCATTTTTAATAGTTTAGTAGGTTTTAACTAAACTTGATAAACTGTTTATGAATAATGAAAAAAATAAAAATTTTAATTGTAATACGGGTGGTCTCAGCTTAATATTACCTAGCTCAAAACGTCAAAATCAAGCTTATATCTACCTAAAAAAAATTACCCGCTACTACCTGCATAGTGTTAATCAGTGCTACCTAATATCAACTTCGCTTTCTTTAAACTCAAATTTGGAGGTGTCATAAAGCTCATATCGCTATATCAATTTATTGGTGCTGTTTTCCAATTATTGACCTCACAAAACCATACTAACTTCAATTTTTAATATATAAGCTTCAAATCTATAAAAATTACAAGTTATGTTGAAATTATTTCTAAAATACATTTATTTATAGAAAATGTTAGATCACTGCAACATTGAGGTTGAAAGTGATATGAGTCAAGACGGTACCCAACTGGTACCTTTAAGAGCCAATGAGAGTCAATTAGCTTTGAAAGAGTTTGAAGTACTACCTCAACCTCAGAATAAATTACATGAAAAGCAAAAAGAAGTCAAAGAGAAAATACAGCGCCTGCGTAACATGTTTCTCCTAGGAACCGCTTATGCGTCAAACATTGGCGGTACTGGTGTTATTACAGGATCTGCAACCAATCTCATTGCACTCGATTTAGTCCGGAAAGATGCGTAAGTACACTTACTTTGATTTGATTTCGTTAAATCATTCATATTTTATTTACTTAATCATTCATATTTACTTTGAAAGTTTGTGCGCATGAACATTCTTGTTTACAATCTAACAACTGTAAATGATTCGAGGCAAGGTGTATGTGTGTCTACATTGTTGACTATGTTTTAACAATAGGGAAGAACCATATACATCAGAGAGTTGTAGAAGTATGCTGGACATAAGTTTTCTAAATTGGATGATTTTCAATGTCCCTCCAATGGTTTTGAATACTTTGCTCTGCTACTTCTACCTCCAAATACATTTTATTGGGATTGCACCTAGTTGGAAATTTTGGCAAAAGAAGAATATTTCCAACAATGTCTATATCAAACGAAATGCAAAGACGTTGGAGAAGAGTATTAAACAAACAATATCCCAAAAGTATGAACATCTTGGTCCGTTTGACCTACATGAAATCGGAGTAACTGTGTTTTTCGTTGTCATGGTGATACTCTGGGTATTCAAGGATCCTCAATTTATGCCTGGTTGGGACTCATTTTTTGAGAAAACGCCTCAAGGAAAAAGTTTCATCAGAGAAGCTACACCTACATTACTCATAGCCGTTCTTATGTTTGCTGTCCCATCGAAAGGGAAATATTACAAAAATTTTATGAAAGGAAGTAAGCCTGTTTTGTAAAATTTTGATATTTTTGAAAATTTTTGTTTGAATATAGGCTAATATTATTAAATAATTGAAATGAACTAAAATTTCAGGTCTTGGAGTAGGAATGAAAGATCCTTTGTTGAATTGGACGTTTGTTAAGGAAAAGTTCCCTTGGGGTATCTTCATACTCCTAGGTAATTTACTAATTGATATGCTAATGTAAAAATGTTAATGTTATGCTAATAATATGTTAATGTTAATATTCTGCAGTTTCTACACAAACTGAACTAAACGCATAGAGCTAAATTTGTTCTTTTTGTGTTAAAATTAACTTCAATTTCCCAATTGTTGTTGACTTTGTAGGTGGTGGAGCAAGTATGGCCTTAGGTGCTAAAGAATCTGGTCTTAATAAATGGCTTGGAAAATTTTTGGCGTNTTAATGTAAAAATGTTAATGTTATGTTAATAATATGTTAATGTTAATATTCTGCAGTTTCTACACAAACTGAACTAAACGCATAGAGCTAAATTTTTTAAAAATTAACTTCAATTTCCCAATTGTTGTTGACTTTATAGGTGGTGGAGCAAGTATGGCCTTAGGTGCTAAAGAATCTGGTCTTAATAAATGGCTTGGAAAATTTTTGGCGTCAAGTGAGACACTGAAATCCTTACCAAATTTTGCACTTCTTTTCATTATNGTCAAGTGAGACACTGAAATCCTTACCAAATTTTGCACTTCTTTTCATTATACTACTGATGATTGCTGTACTCACCACTGTGGCGTCCAATACAGCAGTTGCTGCAATTATCACACCTGTTCTACTCGGAATGGTCAGTTGAGTATAAATTGTTAATCGACTACCTTCATTGTCAACTAAAGAATTGAATTTTATGATATTCTTTGTCCATTATAGTCCTATATCAAAGATATCCATCCTTTATATCTTGTTCTGCCTGCAACTACTGTCTGCTCATATGCTTTCGTTTTACCAGTATCAACACCACCAAATGCAATTGTTTACAGCGCAAGTCCAGACTTAAAATTAAGAGATATGATTATTCCTGGATTAGTAGTTAATATAGTTTCAGTCATGGTTTTGCTCGTCACGACGCAGACAACGTCCACTTGGCTCCTTGGTTTCAATGACTACAATGGAGAATGTCAAAATATGACATTATTGGCCACTCAGACAAAAATATAAACTAAATTAAGTTTCCTTACATAAATATAATAGATGAAAATAAAGTCCGACATTATATTGTAAGCTTAGGGAAGGCATTTTTGACCGCATGACATTCCCTGGAGAAAGCAGGTACCTTATAAATTTGGGCAAAATCATCATTAGTTTTTTTTTGCTGGGAAAATGTTAACAGTTTCAGCTAAACATTCAAAAGTAAGGTACGATGTAGAAAAAATCAAGTCTCTAAAATCCCTTTTTAACAACAGATTCTTTTGAAAATTTTAATTTTTTCATGTGATTTTAAACGTCAATGTATTAAGTATACATCGTTTCTCAAGACTATTCGACAACATATATTTACAAAAAATTATCCTTTTTTGTATCGTAAACCAAATATCTGTTTGTTCGAAGTGTTTTGAGTTTCATAAGCAACATTGAAAAGTCAAACATACCATAGAAAAATTCAAACTTGTGCGATTACACTTATAGAAGTTTTGAGTCTGAAAAGAATTTTTTAATATGCTTTTGAATGGATGATTTGAGTGACTGAGTTTCAAAAGACTATCAGAAAATTTCAATTTTGAAAAAATTATAAATCCTGTTCTGCCATTGATCTTAGAGACTTGATTTTTTCCAAGTTATATTCCACTTCTCAATAGTTTATCTAAAACTGTTAACACTTTCCCAAAAAAAAAAATTATTCCACGATGGTTGAACACCTTTCAATGATATTGGAAGTGATTTTTGCAGTGCTTCGGTTGTTAACCAATTAAAAATTTTAAGCTAAGAATTGTATTTTTTTTTCACCCAAAAATATTATTATAAAAAGTGTGTAGTAAAATTCCAAAAAGTGTACTTCAAGAAATATGTTTAATTTCTGAGAGAACAATTAGTTCAAATTAAATTAGTTCACATACTAATATTTTTATTTATATACCTACCATGGTGCTAATTTGAGAAGTGAAAGTTTATGTTTCCATTTTATTGGTGAAAATATTTGCAATCTAAATACTAACAATGTGGATTTTGATGTTGTAGGTGCAAATTTATAAAAACCATGATACCACCTTATCGAGCAAAGTTCACNTAACAATGTGGATTTTGATGTTGTAGGTGCAAATTTATAAAAACCATGATACCACCTTATCGAGCAAAGTTCATGAGTCCAAAAGTGTGTTTCCTATGCTTTATCGTATAATATCGGATTTTATTATATACATTGATTATCGGAAATTCCTGTAAAGTTATTTTTATACAGAATAATTCAAAATTTAATTTGTTGATTTAAGTTACTATGGACTTCAGAGTTGAGGAGTTTATGAAATTTTCATGCCCGTCTGTGAAAATTATTTTTTAGCTGATATCTGATATGGTAACGATAATATTCAGATGAATTTCTTAAATATGTATGAAAATATTACATGTGCTGAATATCTCTATAATCTCAACATGAAATTGAGCTTTATAATTAACATATTGATATTTATTATTAGCGATTCATTTATTCAAATACTGCCACAAAGAGATCACAAATTAAATATTCTATCGAAAGGATTGGTGTTCTAGGAATTTTTTTTTTGCTCTATGCGTCAAACTTACAAGGCCAAGAACGTGATGTATTTAGAGATGCAATTCAAGTTAGCAAAAAATTATAAATTTGTCTCATTTTTTTACTTGTATTGAAGAATAAAACAAAATTTTTTTTATTTTTTCATTTCTAAATTATATCATACATTTAGAGGCAAGGGAACAGGTATTCTCATTTTCTNTTCAAATACTGCCACAAAGAGATCACAAATTAAATATTCTATCGAAAGGATTGGTGTTCTAGGAATTTTTTTTGCTCTATACGTCAAACTTACAAAGCCAAGAACGTGATGTATTTAGAGATGCAATTCAAGTTAGCAAAAAATTATAAATTTGTCTCATTTTTTTTACTTGTATTGAAGAATAAAACGAAATTTTTTTTATTTTTTCATTTCTAAATTATATCATACATTTAGAGGCAAGGGAACAGGTATTCTCATTTTCTGAAGCTAATACTACTTCTTGGAAATTTGTAGAATTTCAGCTACTAAATTCAGATCTAAGAAACTCAGTCACTTAAAAGAAAAAGTTGTTAAATTAATAATAATAAATTTATTTTATAATTAGATGACCACATTTTAGAGCATTCTGACTAGCATTCTGATTGTTTTTCCTTTGTTAAAGTTTAATATACTCCAATGTTAAATTTTTTGTATAAGCTCAACTTAAAATTAAGCATCATAGCAAACACTAATAGCTCAAGGAAAGTGGATCATATGGGAGTTTGGTGCGTACTGGATATTTTTTATATTCATCGTTCAAAATTATAATTTAAGAGTGTTTTTGTTTTCGCATAAATTATACATTGCAATAGTCAATGTTACAAGGCCAAGGATAGAAATATCAAGGTGATAGATAGTTTCCTTTTTGTAGCTTAAACTACTAGGATATCACTTTTTGAGATTTTTAGTCTTTCATTTTCTATATTTAGTATCTAAAAGAAACAGTCACTTATCTAAAAGTAACAAATATCATCACTAATTTAGTTAATTGAAAAATTCTCAACACGCTATATTATGTACAACTTGGTGGAATTTATTTTTTCTCTATTTCAATAGCTCTGTTCGTCTTAAACAAATTTTCTTTTCATCAAGTCATAAGTCTTAAACTGTATACAGTGAGCATAGAAAAGTTTGGCAAATTTCAATGAATAATGAGGTTTTTTACGTTCTTCTCTGTGTACTCTTCTGCCTCCAAGTCGATTCCTCCACTTATTTTTAGTTCCGTGCAGTTGAAAGTTTAGAACAATAAGTTAGAGTTTTTCTTTCTCAAACATTTATGGGCACTATGTATTTCACAATGAAAGAATATAAGATTTTTTACAGTTTTTTATATTCAAGTTTATTCATTTATATTAATTGATATCATTTAGTAGTGTTTGCAATGAAAATTCTTTGAATTATGTATTTCGTTCTACAACGTAAGACTAACTTCCCCTTGTATTTGTAGTGCCTATCATAATCTATTAGATTAAGCATAGCTTTGGAGCTCGCCACTTGAGTTGCATCAACTTTATTTTTGCTAAAGCCTCAGTCACACTACTGTCGCATAAAGTTGGGCGAGAAGAAATTTTTTCTATTTTGACTATTTTTTGTTAATTTGTGTTAGAAGAGAGCATGGGATAGAATATAGAGGAAAACTATCTTCTTCGATTATTAAAAGAAAATTTTTCCAGAAACACAATCGACGTATAATTTCTTTGAATACCATTCTTGGGGTCATAACACGTACGTTAAGTTTCGTTATAATTTTTATGTGGGACGGCAACAGTATAAAGTTAAACAAAGATTCCACCGAAAGTTGTTTTGCATAACAAAATAATCTTGTTTTTTTTTGCATTTTTTTGTATGATATGTCCAATGTCAAACGCAATCAGATGTTTTAGTCGCAGGAAAATTTATGCACGATGCTATCACTTTTCATGTAGTCTGGCAAGGGCTTAATATAGCAATGACAAAATTTCTTGGTTGCAAATTATCTAATTGAATTAATCAAACAAGTTTTATATCATATGTAGGTATTGAAGTGAATATTTGCTATAAGTCTTTTAAGTATCCTCAAAAACTACATTGAACTTCAATTTTTTTGTTTTAATAAAAAGAAAGCAAGGTTTGTAACATACTTTCTGTGGTTTTTTTAGCAGTAAGTTGAAGACAGACTTCGAAAGCTAAAATGCTAGTAGAAATCATAGTAACAATAGTTACAATCACCGTATTCATTTATGGATATTTAAGATACAAATTTAGGAAGTTTCCGCCAGGTAATAATTATACAATTCTTATTGTTGAAATTAGTTTATTTAATTATTTTACATAATCTAGGACCTTATGGAGTACCTATGATGGGATACTTACCTTTTCTTGGTCCTTTACCAAATAAAAAATATTCTGAAATTGGAAAGACATATGGGAAAATATTTAGCGTTTGTCTTGGAAGTTTGCCGTAAGACTTCAATAATTTTAATTTTAATTTAAAATGTATTAAATTAATTATTTACATCAATTATAGAATTGTTGTGATAAATGATTTAGAGCTTATTCGTAGAGCTTTTAAATCAGATTTATTCACCGGACGCCCGAAATCAATTGTTGCAATGTCGATTGTAAGCAATGGTAAGATGAGGAATATGATTTGAAAGTAAAATTAAGTAATTTAAATAGACAGTTTTAAATGGGCCGTGGTATCGTAACTCCGAGTAGTTATTGTATCTTAGCTCTTAACTCAACCAATGAAATCATTCTCCCCTCCTATTTTTGGCGATTTAATATTATGACATTTGTTTGAGTAGTATTGTCCGTAGAACTCGATGTGATACCGAAGATTCTATACAAATAACATGACTTGTATTTAAAAATTTTAAGTCTACAATTTAATTTTAGCTATAAATTAAACTCAAATAAAACCCCTTTGGTAAATTACTTATTGTTAATTAAAATAGTTAAAATTTAAACCTGTCCATTTTCATGAATGTAAGTTAAATCGCCAAAAGTAAATCCACTTAGATGTCATATTTGCAACGTAATTTTGTTGCAAAAAATACTCTTGCGCCAGTAGCCTAAGACGCTACAATGTTCAATGTCTAACTGGCTTGGGTTCTAATCGTAGCATATTTTGTGGCGCCACACCAACATGACAGAAGATAAAAATCCTTTCCCTCTTCGAGTGAAATACAGCAAAACCTCTCATTCGAAAACTATCTCTCACTGGCTGCATAAAATTCACTCCACCCCTTCTTCCATTCAGGTACCGTAAAGTTTCACATATTTCACATAATTCACAAATTGTTTATACACACTTGCCCTCCACATTATTTGAATGTTTACGGTAACCGTCACGTGAGGTGAGACGGGGTGGAGAAATTTAGTTTCCGAACGAGAGGTTTTGCTGTACTAAGTTTAAAACAATTCAATAGGTCTAATTACTTTAGTCTATCCAGCTGATATTAAACGGTGGTTTAAATTACTGTTTGACATTTGAAGCCACGCTCAAATAGTGTGGTTTCCTACCCTTTGTCTGGTGTTTTCACATTTACAAACAGCTCCCTTCATTTATTGTTTCTGCGAGTTGCCCGCAACTCCCGACAATTTGGAGTGATGAGTTCACACTGAACTGGTTGCGTGTTCATATCTGGGACTAATTTTTTGTCAAAAGATGAGATAAGAAACAACAAGCTATTTTGAAGCGTGATGTGAATGTGATGTGATGTGTTGTTTTAATGTGAACAAGATTGGAAAAATTTCTTGATGAAGACGCAAGGACTTTTTCTCTCAATTGCAGCTTGGTCAGACCAAACTCAGAAAAATAGTTTTGAGCAGGGAGCTTTTTGTCTGTCGGTAAAAAGTTGTGGGTTAGCATGAACGCAGAACTTCGACCACCTAGATCGTAAAAGTTTCTTGCAACTTTTGATAAAATTCGCAAGAAGTTGCGGCAGGAAATTTTTGTTATTGTGAACACATAACTAACAAACAGGTCCAATTTTCGAGCAGAAAGTTGCGAGTTGTCGGTAAGTCTCTTCCATTTTTGTTGTTGTTTCTGATTATGTTGACCGTACTTAGCACGGCATGCACGATAACCGAAAGAAAATAACTTGTAGGACATGAAACGCGAAAGTAAGAATAAGAAAAGTTTAAAAACATGAGACCCAGGAAAACTGTGTGTGTCATGCTTTGTGTTTTCACTAAACACGGTTTCGTGATCTCATTTCTGAACCTAAACCCCTTTTCCAATAGAATTTCAATCTCCTATGCAACTATCTCGGCTAACCCCATTAAGTTTCAATAGCATGTGCAAATCAATAAAACTCAAGTTCTAAGTGAACGCCCACCAAGCTACCGTTAGATAAATACCTCCTCCCTTACGTGAGTCTCCGCCTTTTTTCTGATTCGTCGAAATTATTTCTACGATTTTAGTTGTTTGTCGTCGAAACGCCACATAACCTGCCTATTAGTATATCTCTCATCTATGATACTATTACAGATACCACAGCTCATTCCAAACTGTTTACTAACACAATTACTTTACTGTATCTAGATAGCATATGTCATTATGAATGAGATAGACCGTAATACTAATGCTAAAGTTATTTCTAGTGTTTTCTTATAAAAAATTCAATTATTACAGGTATAACATTCAGCGAAGGTAGGGCATGGTTGGAACAACGAAGGTTTACAATCAAAACGCTCAAGGAGTTAGGATTTGGTAAAAGTTCTCTATCAAATACAATAGTGGATGATTTACAAACACTAATTACTTATTTAAGGTTACTTTTAATATAATTTCTGTATTTCTCACTAAAAGTTAATTTGTCTATTTAAATTTAGGACGACGGTTGGCAAACCAATTGACCTTAAACCCATACTTGCAATCTCTATAATGAATACAATCTGGGCAATTGTAACGGGAGGAAAATTTGAATTGGACGATCCGAAAGCACTGCATATGCACAAAGTCAGCCATGAGTACGTGTTTTTCTCAACGTATCATAATTTAGTGTGCTGGCTGTATCCAAAAAGGCAAAAAATATGTACCTCAAACCAAATAGCATTGACCCCACGAAGTTCTCGCCGCGAGATGTTTTATTTTTTATTTCGAGATGTGCGCGTCTTCTTATTTAAATTTTTAGCGGTGAAGTTAAACAATTTAATTTGCGATTCAGATAAGTCTTATTTTTTGATTTACATTTAGCTTGCCACCAAAAATTAAAAATAGTGTTTTAAAAGTGAAACAGGTTCTAATTATGTTGAAAGAAAGTGTATATAAGGAATTGGGTGTGAGACATCTAAGAAATTTCGAAAATTTCTACACAGATACTGCTATCTATATAATTTTCTAATCTTAGAACAAGATTTTTGGTAGCTATCATTAATTCTATGCTTCTTTCAATTAGTCTATCGCGAATCCAATATTTCTTTTTGACTCATGTATCATTTAGAACAAGTTGGCTGCATTTATTTCGTTTTTGATTTGAAGAGTCCAGATTTCATTACAGTAAAATACGTACCCTGTGTCACGGAAATGTTTAATGTGGCGCAAGTAGTACTCACATTGTGTTGTCATTTCATTCCAGGAATACAGGTTTACTGAATAATTTACGATATCATTTTCTGAATATCTCTTTATCAACTCTTGGAATGTTGTCACCTTCTAAAAACTTTTGGTGTAAGTTTTCATTGTAGAATACGCATGACTTTCATAAAAGCGATGAGAGATTTGTTTGATTACAGAGATTGTAAACGAATCAATTTGTTTTGTGTGATTATCAGGTGTATCACTTTTGGTTTTTGGTGGTAGAACTGTGAATGATCTTTTTACCGTAGATACGTTAACACCACATGCTATAGCAGTGCCTGATTCACAATTCTAATTCCAATTTTTTTCAGAAATTTCTTGGGTGTCTCCCGCCCAATTCCTTGTATACACTCTCCTTCAACATAATTAGATACTGTTTCACCTTTGGTACACTGTCTATTTGAATTTTTGGTGGCTAGCTAAAAGTAAATCAAAGAATAAAGACTTATCTGAATCACACATTAAACTTTTTAACTTCAACGCCTAAAAGTTAAATGAGAAGACGCGCACATCTCGAAATAAAAAATAATAAATCTCGCGGCGAGAACTTCGTGGGCTCAATGCTATTTGGTTCGAGATGTACACATTTGTTGAGAACTTTTGAAACTCATTTCCTAATGTCAAAAAACTTATATTTTTAATTTTCTGAAAAATTCACAGAAAGCTCACTTTCCGTATAATACACATCTTCCAATATTAAAAGTTTTTTGAAAAAAACTTCCAAATCATCGTTGTATACAGGTATTACAACCACAGGATTATTTAGGAAATGGTAAGCGAGATTCTCATCATAAAGTCGACGCTAGACGTTAGTAACCAAGGTATCAACTGCAAGTTGCAACGACATAAACGAGATTAGTCATCCGTTGTTGAATACTTATTAGCGAGGACGCCCAAATTATGCGATTTTTCACGCCAAATTATGCGCCAAGAATTTGGAATTATGCTTTAAATATTTGAATTTCAGCGATTTTATGTGCTGAAATTCGACTCATAACTTAGTTATAAAGATCGTCGGCTATGATATATATTCTGTTTTCCCACTATCTTAACTTGACAATCTGAAAGTTGCCAACCTTTGATGATTATACAACTTTCGGGTCATCATGTGATAGAGTAACCTTTCAAATATCAATTTAACGAATGGCAATATTTTCAAAGAAACAATTCGTATTCATAATTTGGCTAGAGCATTCAGCGTTGTTCCACTCCACCAACCCTTAAAAATTAGTAAATCCTATTCATATGACATGATGACCCCAATGTTGTGACACTGTCGTACACGAAAAATAGGCCCAGGTGCTAATGGCTTCGCCTTAATACTTATCATTTCTGTACTTTACATTAATTGACTCATATTATGCTACTTATAACTGTTAATACACTGAAATTGGAAAAAAGGCTGCAATGAGATTGCAATCCTGGGAACCTGTCTAGAATGATGATTTTGATTGATTATATTTTAAATATTAGAAAACCAACACAAATAACTTTTGTCTTTATGAGTTTGTGTTCGATAGGTTTCAAATGATTGTTCACGACTGCCTTACGTACTATTGCACGTGTTAGTCACAATAACTACATAACTGTAATTTCTAAGTTTGAACCTCTTAACTTGTAAACATATTTAGCTGCTTATTACCTGAAATAACTTTTCTCCCCAGTTTACCACCGAGACTAAAATTAAAGGTCCATATACTGGTATTGCTAGATGTGGGGCCGAGGATTGATGCGTTATTACGCTGTATTTATTAAATAGTTGGGCATTATTTGGTTAACAACAGCAAAATTCCAAATTTCTCCCCAAAATTATTCACTATTGTGCAAAATTATGCAAAATTATGCAAAATTATGCAAAATTATGTAATATTGCGCAAAATTGTACGCTACTTTGACTTTGAAATTACGCAANTATTTATTAAATAGTTGGGCATTATTTGGTTAACAACAGCAAAATTCCAAATTTCTCCCCAAAATTATTCAATATTGTGCAAAATTATGCAAAATTATGCAAAATTATGCAAAATTATGTAATATTGCGCAAAATTGTACGCTACTTTGACTTTGAAATTACGCAATTTATGTGTTTTATGCGGGACAATTTGGTGTCAATCGCCATAATTTTTGTTTATCTGGTGACACTAGAAATATGAAATAGACGACAAGAATATTACGATTATGCAATTTTATACAAATTATGCATTTGGTCGTCCTTGCTTTAGGATTCATATTTTTTGATTACCACTTGTATCTTTTTATAAAACGAACTAATGGAGGTTCATAACATAACTTCAAAATCGGCCTCTTCGCTTGTACCATGTACTGTATAGGAATAGTAAGACATGGCGTCTGTAAGAACAACAACATAAGCCGATTGCTACGTCGCGTATTCGCGATCATTAAGCATTATGTACCAATTTCAGAAACAAATCCCCTAAACAGTAGGAATTCGTTTCAAAAAGGAAAATACCTATAGTCAATACCGTACCACAAATTTTTGTGGACACACAGATATAAGTGCAGACGGAAAACTATAACGATCAAAATAACCCTCGTACAACTTAAATAGTCTTCCTATTTAATAGTCTGAAGTATGGACAACCGGATACACAGGAATCTCACAATTCTTTCCAAAAGCGTTGTTTTCAGATAATAACTTTGATCAATATTTGAGAATGAGTTGTGACAAATATAACAAATTAGTTAATCCTTGATTTTTGGGTAACTTAATGTTGAAAGTTTTGTTTCTAGAGGTTTCATTGAACCTGAAGTATCCGGTGTGGCATGGTTCATGCCATTTCTGGCACAAATGGCACCAGAACTAACAGGATTTAAAAATATTCAATACGCGGTACACGAAATAAGACGAATCTTTGGAGAATTATATGAAGAAAGACAGAAGATATTCTCACCTGGTCAACTGAATGACTTTGTAGATCATTATTTGAATGAAATTCGAGACACAACTGATCCGAAATCAAGTTTTTATAAAGCTAACGGAAGTAGGAAATACGTTGAAATCAATAGATTAAAAAAAAAGTTTTAATAACTATGATTTTTTTTTCAGAAAAAAATTTCTGCGATACTATGCTCAATCTGTTTAGTGCTGGATCAGATACGTATGTAATTGAATTAACGAAATTGGTTAAAACGATTATAAATTTTTTTATCTAACTTTTAGAACGAGTACAACTATTTCGTGGGCGATTTTATACATGATTAAATTTCCTAAAGTTTTGGAAAGAATTCAGACGGAAATTCACACAGTTATTGGGTATGAACGTTTACCTAGAGCGGAAGATAGGTCAAGGTAAGTTTAAAGAACTCTCATTTCTTTCTAAAATAGAATTCTAAAAATTCTTTCCTAAATCATATTAAAACTCATTCAGTAGTTATGCTCCAGAGTTCTTTTGTCTACCGATACCCCCCAATTCCACTCACCAACCCATGGATCACCGACAACTTAAAAGACCACAAACCTAGGTCTGAGGTATACTGCTTTAACCCACGACTTCAAGAAACGAACCAGTTTCAATTTCAATACAATTTATAGCCGAACTCTATTTTTTAGACATAAAGAAATTTGACTCATCAGTGATGTCGGATAGAAAAGTGACCTTTCCTCGCTTTCCCTTACTCCCACTGTCAAGATGACAGATGCCCCGGTTCCTATACCTAATAAAATCTTCGTGCAATTGTTGTCACGCGTATCACTGTCGCCTCAGTTCCCGTCCCGCCAATGTCTCACATCAGACAGTGTCATTCGGATTCCTTGTCACATGATTGTTTGACCTCTGGCCCTACCCTGCCCTAGGTCCCACCCCGAACCATTTCCCAGACCCTAACAACCCAACATTCACCAATTTCGTACCACAGTGTTGAGTTTTATCTCAATCACAAAAACATACCACACAATACAATCAAACTGCATAATCCTGAGGTAATTAGTATTGCTTTCCGCTCTCATATTCCATTTAACCAAAGAACCGTTCTTTAATAATTTGCCACAACCAATAATTAATAATAATCAATAATTCCAAGCTTGTTGCATTACCCATAACTGAGCTTGATTTTTTCTCAGTTTATCCTATGACTAGTTTTTCTAATAGCAGTAATAATTTTTCCAAGCCGCTAATGCAAGTGCACTAAATTTTCTTAAAACCGAACTCACAACTGTAAGCAAGTTTAAACATGAGTAACCAGTAACCACCCATACTTTGTAATTCCATTCGNAACTGTAAGCAAGTTTAAATATGAGTAACCAGTAACCACCCATACTTTGTAATTCCATTCGCCTTTGTTAAGTTGTTAAATTTTTATTTGTTATTTTTTTAAATTTTGCCTAAACTACAGCTGATTGGGTGTTGAAATGTAATTTTGACTTTATGATGACAAAACTTGACCTTGCCTCATTACTGTTGACTATAGATGTTGATTGTTGAACAAGAGTTCACAAATCAATTAATTAAAACAAATGAAACTAGCTCGATGATTGAGAAATGAAGAGAAGAAATAAGAAAAGAAAATAAGAAGGAAAAAAGATGCCCCTGAGCGTGTTAAAGTTTAACCAAGAAAAAAAGTAAACAAGCCAATCAGAAGGCTCGTTTCATACCTCACTAGGGTTATCAAATAACACTTTTTAAACTTAACAACTTTAAACAAATTCAGGAATACCCTCAATATCCCAATATGCAAATAGTAAAACAAAGAACTACTATACAAATATTAGATAGATTCAGCAGGAAATCCAATTACAAATAAAGCTGTGTAGATTAAGATGAATCAATTCACAATAATAACTCAAACATAAAATTTCAAAAAAATTTTTCCGTAACTTTATTTTTGGAAAATTAAACCATCAAAGTGTTTGTTAAGGTTCTGAATTAAAACTTTTTTTTGGTGTAACACTAGCCTAAATTTTTCTTTGGTTATTATTTTAGAATGCCGTACACCGAAGCCACTATGAATGAAATTTTTCGATGTTCTTCAATTGTTCCAGGAGCTCTTCTGCATAGTACAATGGAAGACACATACTTTGAAGATTATTACTTACCAAAAGGAACAATTGTTATGGGAAATTTGTATCAAGTCCATCATGATCCGAATTATTGGGGTCCTGATGTAGAGGAATTTAAACCAGAGCGGTTTTTATATCCTGATGGAAGATTGATTGAAAAAAATACAGCACTTGTACCATTTTCAGTAGGAAAACGAATATGTCCGGGAGAATCTTTAGCAATAATCAATTTTTTCTTATTCTTCATTGGACTACTACAAGAATTCGACATTAAAGCTGATCCAGCAAGTCCACAACCATCACTTGAAGCCAAACCAGGATTGGTCATAGGACCTATGCCATACCACGTCATTCTGAGTCCACGAAATCACACAATACTTCCTCAGAATTAGTAAACCATTAGAAAAATAACCTAATTACTGATATGAATTTCCAAAAGGGCTTGTTCAAGACCTTTATGCAATGAGTTATAAAAAATTCCAATTTTTTTAATATAAACATATAGTAATAAAATGTTAGAAATAGATTGGGAAATTTATATAAGTAGTCATAGCTGTTTGTTGGATAAAGGAAAACTNCGCAATGAGTTATAAAAAATTCCAACTTTTTTAATATAAACATATTAGTAATAAAATGTTAGAAATAGATTGGGAAATTTATATAAGTAGTCATAGCTGTTTGTTGGATAAAGGAAAACTTCTCATTATTGGGTCATCACGTTTTTGTTACCTGCTATAAGAAAAGTAGTCAGAAATGTAGAATCACATGAACCCAGACAATAATAATATGAGTGCGTAATATGTGGTCAAATTATGAGTAAGTTAAGAAATTAAGCTTACGAGTGCAATAACTTCAAATTTCCTGACCAAGTGATTCAAAGTAATTACGATTCACAAAAATTTGGAAAAAAACTTAACTTCCTCTGATATTTTATCATATTTTATTCAGATTTAGTCAGTCTCTAACCATCTATACATTTTGATAGTTTTTATAATGTTTCTGGAAATTTTGACATGCATTGTTCTAATTCTTGCCACTGCTCTTTACCGATATAAAGAAAAATATAAAAACTTTCCACCTGGACCAATTGGTGTACCTTTTCTTGGATATTTACCATTTCTTGGACAATATCCACATACAAAATATGGGAAGTTGGCGAAAAAATATGGAAATATCTTCAGCCTCACTTTAGGAAGTTTTCCGTAAGATGGCTTTGATATTTTTTATGTACTCGACTAATAAGCTAAATGTAGTATATTTCGGTTAGGGTTGTTATTTTAAACGATTTGGACATAATTCGGAAAGCATTTCGTCAAGATATATTTTCCGGTAGACCTAAATCTATTCTCGCCATGTCTATAACATCCGATGGTATCAAGGGAGTATCCTAATAATTTAATTTATATTTAAATGGTAACTACAAGTTTTATTATACAATTATAGGGATTTCGTTCAATGAAGGTATTCCGTGGAATCAACAGCGAAAATTTACACTCAAAGTGCTTAAAGATTTGGGTTTTGGAAAGACATCGCTTGAAAGTACAATACAAGAAGAAGTGGAAAGCCTTATTCGTTATTTGAGGTAACCGTACAAAAGGTTTACAAACTTTATTCTGCTTTACTAGCAACATACTGGTTGCTTAGAAGAAAAGCGGTATTTCGAAGAGTTGCAAAAAATTTCATTAAAGGGCATATTTTTGAAAAACAATTTTTTTTTCCAAAATCAAAACTAATCTGCTAATATTGATTTCATTTTTCAGGACGCAATCCGGCAAATCAATCAGCCTCAAGCACATTTTGGAAATTTCGTAAGCTTTTTATAACAGTCAACAAGCTTTATGTTGAAGAAAGGGAATGAGTAATGCATTAGATATTTAGACAAATGGATTATATTTTAATAAGTATAGGACTAGGGTAAGCTGTAGGAGGGCGAATAGGATTCAGGTCATGCTTGACACAATGATAAACCTTGACCTCAAGGTTAGTTTTTCTATAGGCTTCAAAAAATTTCGTCAAGACATTCGATCTGTAGAAGTCATCAAAAATGATACATGATACTCGTATGGTTCTCTTTGATTGGTATAAAACTTTGAAAATCGTTACATTTACCCCTTGAGCATTGTACAAATGGAGGTCAACAGAATTGGACGTCATGGTTGACCGNTTGAAAATCGTTACATTTACCCCTTGAGCATTGTACAAATGGAGGTCAACAGAATTGGACGTCATGGTTGACCACTAGATGTCATCAAATTTCATACATGGTTTTCTGTATTACTTTTCGAATGGATTAAAACTTTGCACAAGTTTGATATTTACACAATGTTGGAATGATTGTCAACAAAATCGGTTGAAACACTTGACCTCAACAAATCATCACATTTTAAACTGTGTTAGCTTTGATTTTGAAACTGAAACATCGTTCCTTTTTTTTGTAGTCATCCTCTTACTTACTACTTAAATTTTTAGCATTTCGCAGAGTTTGAGTTTGAGAGCATGANTTTTTTTTGTAGTCATCCTCTTACTTACTACTTAAATTTTTAGCATTTCGCAGAGTTTGAGTTTGAGAGCATGAAATATTAGCTTTGACAAATCGTTGGAGACCAAATATTTACTCCAATTTTTTTTGAAGACTATAAGAAAATTACTTCGAAATGATTACATAGGGCATGGCATTTGCGCCTAGTCCTTAGCGTTCATCTGAAAAAAATATTTCCAATTTTTCTCAGAAATAGTCATAAATGTAGAAAAGTTAACTTTTAAATGTATTTGTAAGTTACGCGCAGGTGTAAACAGTGTTGATTTCAACGTTATATTTTTCTTCTTAGTACTGTCAATTTCTGTTGACTTGCCACAATTTCCCTAAGTTAAATGTGTCAAGTTTGGCCAACATTCTTAAGTTGTTCCTCATTCATTACGCTAAAATATATATTACTTAAAATTGTATGGTTATCAATTGACACGATGAAAATGTCAATTTTTGTAAAAGAAACAAGTGAGTGTTTATAGGTTACGTAACTAGTGATGAAAAGCTTACCTTTTAAATCGAAAACGAAAAGTCGTTTCCTTTCCTGTTCGTTTTCATATTTTTGAAATGGATATCATTCGTTTTCTTTCCTTTTCGTTTTCAGTTTAAACGAAAAAGAAAGGAAAGTAAACGGGAAAAGAATTTTCGTAAAAAAAATGATAATGAAATCTTAATAACTAATATTTTAATGATATTTCGTGTGCATTAAGATGCCGAACGAGTCACACTCGGTAGTAACTAATCTTGCAAACGTCAATTCTTGTTCTGTACATATGACTGTGAGTGAAGACACATTAGTTCAGTATTTTGGCAAAATATGTTAAACCTTTTACAGTAGTAACATTCAAGATATTAATTTTGAAACACGGAGTTAGGTTTCTTATTGTTAGCCAAACAGTGAAAACTCGTGAGTCACATACAACTATGATCTTACACTAAAATACATGCCTGGAATTAAAACACCTATAAACCCAGGCAAAACGAGTGGCTTTAACTCAAACAGAATATTGGAGTTATTGAGTCATTATTTGACTCGAATGAGGCTGAACCTTATTATGTGATAGGGAATGAAGTAATTCGATAAACTATCTTAATTCTGGAAAAAATTTCCGAAAAATATCGTTTTCGATTCCTTATCGTTCCTTCCCTTTTCGTTTTTGGATTTAGATTTCGTTTTCGTTTTCAACCTTGTGCTTTCCTTTTCTTTTCGTTTCCAGTAAAAAATGAAAAGAAAGTACAAGTTAACTTCACTAGACATAACACAATGCGATTCAAAAGACTTCTACAACGGTTGAAGTGTAAATAACTTTATATGACTGTTTTTGGGTTTCAGTGTGATCAATACGCTTTGGTCAATTGTTGCGAGCAAGAAGTATAGATTAGATGACCCAGAAGCAATTTATATGCATAAGATCTGTTATGAGTAAGTTGAATTTATTTTACAAAATCAAGAAAAATAATTTACGATGTAATATAGGTTAACCATTTATTGTTCTAGGGGTTTTATTGAACCTGAAGTTGCTGGATCAGTTTGGTGAGTACAGAGTTCAAACCACTTTTAACAATTATACTTAATCAATTTTTTATCAAAGTTTAAGACGCTCAATGTTGTCCATTTATATCAAACTGTTATAAATTTTTCGAAAATTTTCATAATTGATGTTTCATTTCGAATTTCGTTTCGATTTATAGGTTCATGCCTTGGTTGGCAAAACTAGCACCGGATTCGACAGGATTTACTGCTTTAAAACTGGCAGTTCATAAGATGCAAGAAATTTTCAAAAAATTTATTCATGAGCGTCAGAAATCATATTCACCTGATAAACTTCAAGATTTCGTAGATATTTATCTCAAAGAAATTCAAAATACAGAAGACATACACTCTAGCTTCTATGCAAATACAGGATGTGAGTTATTTCAAAATTTTGAATTCATTACTCTAAACTTCTCCTACAACTTCCGATCATAGAGATAACAAAACTAATTATTTACAGTGAATAGCCTAGTTCACGTTTTGATAGACTTGTTCACCGCAGGTTCTGATACGTAAGTAAAATTTTATAAATAATCAACTATTTATTTATTTATTTATTTATCGGAAATACCCTAGTTACATTAGCAGGTAGGTTGTTACATTTCCGTC
>NIPM01000027.1:1077570-1209717 GCA_002738285.1 Holacanthella duospinosa
CAATTTTTAGATTTTTGTAAATAAATTCAGTAATGGCCAGTTGTGCCTGAGCAGTAGAATAACTTTTTCTAAATCCAAATTGAGCATTGTAAAGGATCTTGTTTGTATTTATGAAGTCGGTAAGTTGATTATGTACAAATTTTTCAACCAATTTTGCTAGTATTGGTTGTAAAGAAATAGGTCTAAGATCTGAAAGTTGTTCCACATTTTTGCTTTTTTGGATTGGTAGTACGATTGAAGTAAGTAACGATGTTGGGTAGTTACAATTAGAAAAGGAAATATTGACAAGTTTTAAGAGTTGCTCCGATATATTAGGTGAATTAATTGACAATTGCATCATCCAATTTGATAGATTGTTTAGGTCCTTTGATTTCGAGTCTTTTTTTTTGAAGGTTTTCCAAATTTTAAAAAGTTCATATGTTCCAATTGTTTTAAGTTTAAACGTTGACTTGGGGGTTATAATTTCATTTGGTTTAGTGATAAATCTTGTTGTAACTAATTGAGGTGTGGTAATTTCGACAAAATAGTCATTTATTTCATCAGGAGTGAAATCCCAAGTTTGTTGTTTAAATTTTTTTAGCGAAATTATTTTTATAATTGCCTTGTAAGGTCCCATACGTGTGATGTCATTATTTATTGAAATTCTCTTCTCTTCAAGTACAGCTTTTTTTACTTCAATGCACAGTAATTTTTAGAAGGGATAATAGAGTCGATTGGTTTTAGTGGCGTTGTATATTTTATTACGTTCTTTTATGAGACTTAATATGTGTTTTGAGATTACAAATGGTTGATTATGTCTTACGAAGCTCACATGTTTTTTAGGAATTACTGCCGCAAAAATCGAAGAAATTTTTTCACCAAAATCCCTAAACAGCATCTCTGTCTCAGTAATATTAGGATCAAATCTTAAGGCAGTAATTTTGTGACCTAGAAGTGCGAAGTCCGAATTTTTGTAATCGGTTAACTGGAAGCTTATTGTTGGTTTTGTTTTTTCAATACATAAAGTTGCAAACACGAGTGAGTGATCGGAAATATGCGGTTCTAATATGTCGCTCCTAATGACTATTTTTGGATTATTGGTAAATATTAAGTCAAGCATGGATAGACCTCGTGTGGGTTTATTAATCAGTTGGGTAAAAGTAGTGTTCGTGGATAAGGAAGAAAAATTTTTCGCAATTGGTGCACTGATGTATTTTTCATTTAGATTAAAATCTCCTGCGATTATTGAATTGACTTGAATTTTGTTGACTTCTTGGAATAGTTTAGATAGTGTTTGGGCATCGTTTTTTAAAGTACCGGCCGAGTAGTTAAGTATTCTATAAACACATGTAATCGTTACTTTTTTTAACTTGTTAATTTGTGCTGAGATGGTTATATGTTCAATACCAGCATTGGATGGTATGTTTATGTTGATGATTCTGCTCCTAATTGATTGCCTTATAAGTATTCCCACACCTCCTCTTCCTTGACAATTTCTATCTAAGTGGTGAAGATCATAGCCTTGTATTTTTAACGGTGGAGAAGTCATTTTGAGATTCGTTAANCAATTTCTATCTAAGTGGTGAAGATCATAGCCTTGTATTTTTAACGGTGGAGAAGTCATTTTGAGATTCGTTAAACTATAACTGCTTCCTGTTTAAATTTTCTCTTTAAACACTTCAACTTAATATAAAATTGTTGATTTTTTCAATTACACACAGGACCAGTTCGACACTGTCTTGGAGCATTTTGTACTTAATAAATCATCCTAAAGTACTTGAAAAGCTTCGATTTGAAATTGACACAGTCATATCTTATGACAGTCATTTTACAATCGCTGATCGTTCTAGGTAACTATCAAATTTTTGCTTTTTTCTTCAAATTTTGACTTATATATATTATCCAAAGGATGCCATACACAGAAGCGGTAGTTTCTGAAGTTTTTCGAATGAGTTCCATTGTCTGTGGAGCATTACTCCATAGCACTCTAGCCGATACAGAATTTGAAGGGTATACATTTCCAAAAGGCACAATTGTAATGGCGAATCTCTGGCAAGTCCACCATGACTCTGAGCATTGGGGAGATCCTGGAAAATTTCGCCCAGAAAGATTTCTTGATTCAAGTGGAAATTTTGTGAAAGATGATTCCCTAATTCCTTTCTGTAAGTTAATTCCTACTAACTATAAGTCGTACGAAGTAAATTTGAAAGTGACGAAAGTTGTTTAATCTCTGATACAAATTTTAGGTACGGGGAAGCGAATTTGTCCAGCGGAGAATCTGGCGACGACAAATTTCTTCTTGTTTTTAATTGGAATTGTTCAAAATTTTGATTTTGAAGTGGACAAGAATCACCCTTTGCCAAGTTTAGAGGCAAAACCAGGACTCGTCTTAGCTACACAACCGTATAAAATTATACTGCTACAAAGAAACAGAACATTTATGTAGATTCATGTCCGCGTTGTTGAATTTATCACATTGTACTTACGTTGCAAAAGTAGAGAGGATGAATCGGAATGTTTATTCATTTCTAAATGAATTTTAATTAATTTTAGTAACTTATATGTCTGGAGCCAAACTAATCATGCCAAGAGGTAAAGGATACAAGTAACTCCTATTTTCACTTATATATTTGTATGTAGGACTCAATGGCTCTACAACCTAGGGCTATTCAAACATGGAGCCAATTTAATCATAAAACCCTTTACGTGTAAACCTATTTAAATTACTCATGTCACCAAGAAATTAATATAGTGAAACACGCTTATAAAAGAACCGATTTTGCACGGAGAATTCTGGTCTTATAGCCGTCATGGTCTTATAAAGGATATCAGACCAATTTTGTCTTATAACGCATATAAGACCAATTTAGTCTTACATAAAAGCTATGACGTTTTTGATATATTTAATTATTTGACGGGAGGTTAAGTAATTAAATGAATTAGCAATGCTGGAGTAAGTTTGCGGCATACCATTTCACCTAATCTGTATCTATCGCTTGTACTCTAATGCAAATTTGTTTCTATAAAAAAATCGCCTTTGTAATGGCGGAAACATGAAAGTGAAGTTTAAAAGACATTATTGTAACTGTTAACAAAATTATACGAGAATAATGACTTTAATGCCGGTGTGATTAGAACTTCCTTAAACTAAGATCTCCTTAGTTCTCTCTTAGGGAACATTTAAGGGAACCTTAAAATTTAAGTTCAGGAATTTGGACACAAATTTAAGAAGCGGATGAGTATTAATATCAGATTGACACTTTCGATGAACGGTCATCGAAATATTTCTTCACAAATTCAAAAATCTATATAAAATTTTTGTTGATTGTTAAATTTGTATTTCTATTGTTGCCTAAGCTGAACTTAAACAACTCGAAGCACTTAAGAATTAAGTGTTTGAACTAACCTGTCGTTAATCCATGTATNCCTAAGCTGAACTTAAACAACTCGAAGCACTTAAGAATTAAGTGTTTGAACTAACCTGTCGTTAATCCATGTATAGCTACAACTGCTTGTATTATTCCAGTCGACTATTTTAATTTGGTAAGATAACGAATAGGAATTTAATTTCTTTACTTTATCCAATTTAAAAATAAATGACTTTGTGCATTTAAGATTTAAGTGTGAAAAGTAGTAAAATAAGTTTGTAGAAACGAAGAAGTATGCCCGAGCACGTGTTTAACTTCTAATAAGAAGAAGTGAAAAGAAAAATGTGGAAAATGCGCATGTTTAGGTCTTATATAAGAGCAAACTACCACGAACTTGGGCTTAGAATTCTGGTCTTATATCCATTTTGGTTTAACCGTTGGTCTTATAGCGCGATATTTCCTCATGCCAAATACATTGTTCCAAACCAAGTGCGCCAAAAATTGGTCTTACATCGGGAGATCTTATAAGCGTGCTCCACTGTATAGAAATGTTAAGATAAAAGAAAATAACAGCTAAGTAACTGGAAATCCTCAGTTCCTATCCTAATTTATTTCACAAACGGAGCCCTATTCATAAACATAAAATAATTAAATTTTAAGTCTTTTTATTTATAAACAATAAAAAAATCGTCTAAATTTCAAATTATATACTTCTGTGAATTTACTGAACAATGGAGCACATTGACTTACAAGCGAAACATAAGTTGATTGATATATTTTTTTGTAATTAACCCGGAGTGTACCAGTCGGTTTCAAAAGTTAAATTTTCGGCATTAAACGTGAATTAAAAAAAAATGTATGGACCGATTGATCTGGGGCTCCGAATCTTCTTAAATTAAATCATTAAAAGAGAACCTCCTTGAAGAATTATTTCAAAACGATTTAGATATGCATCAAAACATCGAGTTTCAATGAACCATATCCTGAGCAGTTTGAATTAGTCAATTCTAACTATTTCAAACTACAAGACTAGTGAAACTTTGGGTAAGATTTTTTACGTACTTTTATTATTTTCTAATTCATGACTGTTTGCAATTAACTCCTATTGAAAATTGATTAGGATTAGCTTTCAGTAGCCTGATCGAATCAATTTCTATACACAGGTTAAGCTTTTTAAACTCGCTAATCTTTGTTGGTCCATTCAGCCTAATCCTGAAATCTTAAGTTTAGAAGTAAATACATTAGCTAAAATTTATTTCGAATTTGGCTGCATAATTTTCACTCAATTTTGGTTGTTCCAAGAACCATGTAGTTTTTAATTGAGATAGTTTTGAAAATTCCTGTCATAATTTGACACTCAGTCATAATTTTTCGAATAAGAATTAGTGGAGTAATTGGAAAATTTTATAATACCCGGATTCGGGTGTTTGACTCGGGCATATTCTGTGTTCCCAAAAATTTTCACACTTGAACAAAATTGATTTGAACCATTAAATCACAATTTAAAAGTGTAATGGGAGAAGTTTGTCAAACATGGAAAACTGTGATNATATTCTGTGTTCCCAAAAATTTTCACACTTGAACAAAATTGATTTGAACCATTAAATCACAATTTAAAAGTGTGATGGGAGAAGCTTGTCAAACATGGAAAACTGTGATAACTGTTAATCATTTCATATCAATTCATTACATTTTATCACATAAATCACAATTTATCACGATTTTACCAACAGATGTGATGAAAGTCCACTGCAGAGGGTTATTTTTGTTTTATTTGGCCAGCTAATCTTCACTGTATCTACCTTCCCGCGAAAATTAAAATTCTGAAATTTTTAACTCTCACTCTTAAATACATTTTACATCCAGCAGAATTGTCACTTCTTGTCCAGCATGTCAAAATACCAAAAAAATAGACTTGGAAGTTGAGAATAGGGTTCGAGTGTTTTCCAGAGGGAGATTTTCAGCGCGAGACACCGTGCGTAAGTTGGAAAAGTTGGGGACGTCCATTTCAAAGTCCACAGTGTCCAGCGTACTGAATTCAATGTGGAACCGGCGAAATCACAAGCAAGTTGGACTTTCTTCTCCAAAAATTCAGCATAAACAACAAGTCCGTAAAATTCGATCAAAACATCTGATTCGTATATTTGACATTCTAACTGATAGAGAAAATCTACCGAGCCATAATCAAATTGCAAAATATTCGAACGTCTCACAGTACACTGTCTGGAAGACCATCCATGAAGATTTGAACAAAAAAATTGAAAGGAAGCCCTTAGTACATGCGCTGAAGCAATCCCACATCGAAAATCGGAAGAGAATCTGCCAAAAGCAATATGAGGGTCATCTGGCAGGTCAAATGTCCGAATATGCAGTAAAAATCGACGAAGCACTCTTTTTTCTTCAAGACTCCGAAGGTATCAGACGGATTTACTACACCAGTTCATCGAAACAAGACCTCGAATATTATTGTCACAAGAAAGAAAAGTTTGGTGACAGATTCATGGCTGTTGGAGCTATGACTGGTCGGGGGACTGTGCCTTTGATCAAAGTTCCAAAAATAGTCAAGATAAACTCTGGCTACTATATTGAGCATGTTTTGAAACCTTTACTTGAAGAATCTGTAGCTTCATTGTACCCTGGCGAGTTGAACAAACTGTATGTCCATCACGACAGCTTCATCGCATCCTTCAAAAAAAAAAACCACGGCTTACGCAGTAGATTTGAAGACGAGACTTGGAATGACCATGAATCCGAAATCAGAAATACCTGTAAAAAACCATGACACTAATTCCATGGACTTTTTCGGTTTCGCATTCCTCAAGCGGAGGCTTCATTTGCGAAGAGCAAGAACCATGGCTGGAGTTTGGAAAATACTACAACGTCTCAGGGACTCGGGACCTCATCACGTGAATAGACGTGATGAGGTTATTTTGGGTTTCAGAAACCCACAATCTTAGAGAGGTGAAAATGAAATCAACTAGGCTTTCCGTTTGGACAGGGATTTCAGCTGAAAGGATTATTGGTCCTAATTTCTTTCACCAAACTCCAGAGGATGAACATTACGGCATCTTTTTCCATCCCGTCAATGTTTCCGCGTCCACTTACCTCTATATACTGGATACATTTTTTATCCACATTTAATGCACCTGTATGACCTTCCGGAGAACCGGATAATGGAATATGGAACTTCGCCACACTCCACCCAAAAGGTCGGAATTTGGCTTGGTGAGCATTTCGGGTTGAGGTAGATTGGTAGAGGAGGTGGCATCACTTGGCACGCCCTTTGTTCTGATTTAACCTCTTGCGACTTTAGACTCCGGGGTTTTATTAAGCAAAAACTTTTTATCGTGCTCCAAGCAACTTGCTGGAGTTGCAGCAAGCCATTTGTAAGGCTTTTGACGAACTGAACTTTGACTATTGTCAACGAGTCTGCGGATCCGTCTCACGCCGGCTATAAACCCATATCTAAGTCAACTAAACTCAGGTTCCAAGATCCATTCCTCTAAATAATAATTTCTCATTTAAACTTGCATTATTTGTATTTGAATGTGTATAAATGTGTATAAATGTGTTCCTCACTGCGTATGGAGGGGTTTGACAGTTGAAAATATTAAATTCGAAACTTGATTGTTTCCTTGTTTTTGTTCCTGTTTCCCATTATGTGCAATGATGTATCAGTTTGTTTTGAAATGTGTTTGAAGGTTGTTTAGTTTGTTTTCTACTGTCAATTAATGTGTTTTCAATATATACATGAGTGTTTTCATGTTTTTGAGTATAAAAATGTAAAGTAATAAAATTACAAATTTTGTCAGCTGCCTTTACAAGCCACATTTACTATTTGTGCATCGGCTTACTCAAGCCGTTTTTGGTGAAGGGCGAAGATAGAGGGGCCGTACTAACTTGGCTCACGTTGTACAGCCTGTTAGGTTACGAATAAAGTATTTTTTGAATCAACTGTCAGCGGGAATTGTCCGGCGCAGAGTCAATCCACCACGCCACACTTTAAATTCTCTTAGGCTTTCCGCTGTACGTATCCCTCGCAACTATTATGATATAGTGTTCCGTATGGCTCAGCTTTTGGCGTGAGCCAGAGCCACTGGCTCAATGAGCCATGACTCATGGCTCACCCGGGCGGTGAGCCAGGGTTAATCTGTAAATTTAAAATGATGAAGTGGGATCCAGAAACAATCTTTGTTTAGGTAGAATCGGACCAAAGTGTGCTTCCTTTGGCACTGTTCTACAATATTTGTTACTTACGTAGAGACGAGTCAAACCCATGTCCATCGCAGCAATTTGACACTTCACTAATAATTAGTGAAGTGTCAATGGTTGAAATTAAATACTTTTTCACCAGTAGACAAATCAACAAAAAAATAAAAACTTAATTTGAAATAAATTTAATTTTTTATTTGTTTAAATTTATTAATTAATTCGCGGTTTGAATGTAACCTTTTGGTTTGATGGGGCAAGTTGAAGCAGAATTCATCATTGGAATTGCCTTTTTTTTTCAAATTTTTGAAAAAAATCCAATTCCGAAAGTAGGTGGGAAAAGTAGGAAAACCCAATCCCGAAAGGGTCAATTCCAAAGTATGGTAGTCGAATTCTGAAACTTCGGCATTTGGCATTCTCAAATTCCAATTCTCTCGCCGCGGGATAAAGTATGGTAGCTCCAATTCCGAAAAACCGCACGTAGGAATTAGAATTTGGAAATCCAATTCCAAAATCCAATTGTAATTCGGAAGTATGGTAGCAAAAAACACGACCAACTCCGAAAATTTGCGGAATTGGAATCCCTAATTCCGAAGTTTAGTTATAAGCATTAACCATGAACTCATGACTAAACTCCCAGGGGGACTATTATTCCAAAAATTATTCCTAATTGTAGGAGGGGGGGGGGGGCTTGTCTACAAATGTTCCAAACAATTTTTTAACTTACTTGTTTCCCCTACAATTAATTCAAATTTGTACAAAGATTGGACTCAAAGTGTAATTCCACCTAAGTCCATACACCAAAATCCTATTGAATTGACTCTCAAGACCGGCTTCAAAAGGTACTTGGCCAGTATTACGTTATGAGCCCAAGCTAAAATTATTGGATGTGGCCCCTGAGAAAGTTGCGATTGTAAAAATTAGAAATTACGGCTACGTGTCAGTCAGTTCCCAAGTTTAAAGTTGCAACTGTGGTCCAGTTCTCTAATCAGAGTGTTGTTGACAGATTAATTTGCACCTGATTGTTTTCTCATTTTTATGAAGCTGAAACCCTTCTCACTCGTTAAACTGTCATTGGTAAGTAAATTTCCCCACATCACCTTACCAAGTTTACTTCGTTTCCAGCACTACATAATTGTTTTTAGCCTTAATTGATTTGTTTTGTTTACCTCTTTCCTCAGGGTCGAATCTTTTTGCAACAACACATGGGTAATTTGAGTAGTAGTAGTGTAAGTGGAGGTGGAGATAGTTTGCGAGCAATGGACCGTGACGGTGGTGACGACGGAAGTACTGGAGCCGCTTCATTAGTGCTCGACGACATTGAAATCAAGAAGAATGTAGAAGAGCTTGTGAGTCAAGAACGGATCGTCATTTTCTCAAAGGAATCTTGTCCTTACTGCTATGATGCTAAAAGTGTAAATAATTAATTTAAAATTAATTTAATTTTAAATTTAAATGAAATCCAAATTTACTTCTTTATTTTTAGGTATTTGACAAAATGGGTCAAAAGTATGCTGTGGTCGAGCTCAACCAACATCCTCAAGCGAATAGCGTTCAAGAAGTCCTTAATGATATGACCGGTGCTCGAACCGTGAGTTGTCATTTCACTTTTACAACAATAAACATATTGACAAAGTAAATAAATTAAAGTAAGCATCATTGGTTTAATTGGTTTCAGGTTCCTCGTGTCTTTATCGATGGAAAATGTATAGGTGGAGGGTCAGACACGGTACAACTCTTCAAAACTGGGCGATTAGAACAAATGTTGAGTGAAGAATCGATTGTCAATAAATCCGAGCATCCCGATCAATAATAATTTAGTTTTAAATGAAAGAATTTATTATTTAAATTTAACCAATCCAAATTCAAGTTTTCGTAAACTTTAGGAAGATACTTGACCTACTTTACACGAATAAATCCTATTTTTAGAATAATTCATAAGAAATTTTTTGTTTGTTTTATTTTGCTTATAAATGGTAACCGTAATGTTAAATCAACGTTTCTTGTGATTGGTTAATAATTTAAATAGTAATGTAGTTTAGTTAGTGAAAAAATTGTGAATTAGAATATGAATTAAAAAAGCTGTTAAACTATTCTTTACTTCCTTCTGGGTAGACCGGATGAATCAATTTTCAAAATCATTTTGACTAAAGATGATTTGTTGTTTCTTACTATCGAGAGGCTCAAGTANTAGTTTAGTTAGTGAAAAAATTGTGAATTAGAATATGAATTAAAAAAGCTGTTAAACTATTCTTTACTTCCTTCCTGGGTAGACCGGATGAATCAATTTTCAAAATCATTTTGACTAAAGATGATTTGTTGTTTCTTACTATCGAGAGGCTCAAGTACGTTTTGGAAACTCATGTTAAAAGTTGCAAAATTTTAACAATCAATACCCAAATTAAGATTTTTTTTTTCTGTCACTTGCTGCAGCTTGACCTCGGTCAGTGTTTGCATTGGAGCAAGGCCTGAATTTTCAGCAAGAGCCAATGGGACTGGGATTATCTCAATGGTATCAACTAATCCACATTATGCGTATTGTTCTAAATTGGAACAATACGCGTAATTCCTTCATTGGAACTTCCAATTAAGAAATCTGTAACAAAAACATCTTCGAATTTCAATAAAATTTAATTTAAAATTTTAAAAGATTAACGTATTTTTTTCTTCTTCCTACCTTATCGCTTTCTTTGTTGACTTCAAGTCAGCAAACGATTTCCGTTGCACCAACACGAGGTTCCCGAACGGAGTTTCGTACAACACAAGTCGCATCATGAAGTGACCGTCGGACCTCCTCCAGAATCATTTTATTACCATCCAACCAAAAATTGGATTTTGAACAATCAGAATCTAGGCCCAATACGTCCACCGGTTGAGATTGTAATTAACTATATAAGAATACAAATTTGAATTAGTAACCCATAAACCCACTACTAATGCAATGGTTCCAAATGACTGGATGTTTGATAGCATAAGATTATTTTCATCAATCAGACTTACTCGGTATCGGGTCCATCAACCCAGCGAAGAGCTGGAAGTTCATGCAGTAGAAGCTGATTCGCCTCATCATCAAACCCTATTGACAAATGCCGAGAGTTGCCCCAGAGTCCTTAAGTTTTTTTTACAATTTCTATGAATTTGTCTTGTTCGAGTTAGGAAGTTCCTTGTAGTCACTGACGAATTTCACATCCAACTTATGCTTCGTTTTGAGCTTTGATGGTTCAAATCGACTGGTCAGGATTGCTAATTTCACATTTGTAAGATAAAAACAAAATTTTTGTAAAAACAAAAGTTAAAAAACAAGTTAAGAAGGATAGATTGAAATAAAAACAAATCTATTTTATAATACATTTTGATTGTTTCCATTTTCGCTCTAAAAACCTAACATATGAATTTTGTCAAATTGAACTAGTGTGAATCTATGGAAGTTTAATCTAGCATAGTGTCTGATTTGTTCAAATATGAATAAAACTTGAACAAGAATTCTCTATGCTAATATGCATTGAAAGATTAATACCAGTTAGGCGAAAATTCACGAGTTTACCTTGGTCATCCGTGGATGTGAGAAATCTTTGTCTAGGATGACCCCCTTCACCAGCTTTGCGTCTTCAATTCATCCACCAACTTTCTCTTTAGCTCAAAGTTCACATCGCGAGACTTCAAATAAGCAACTAAGAGTTCAGCGTCCACTGCGATTTCGGCCATGTCACGATTGGACTTGCTCACGCTAAAAGTTTTGTATTTGGATGAGTTATAAATTATCTTCGTAGTATGGATAAACTTACATCGTAGACCCAAGTGTTGTTTCAAACCGTAATTTTGGCAACGGCATGGTAGACGGTCAACCGTAGACCACACTGTTTGAATACCGGTTGGGAAAATCAGAAATACGACATGCACATGCACATGGTTCTTTTTGGAATTTACTTTTTGAACGTCTCATTCTTATGATGCAGTGGGGTGGGAGGTTGTATTTTACAACGAACACTGATTTTATGTTACCTTTCCGCTTTTATTTGTTACCTATTTAGTAATTAATTACTTCTGTCTCTGAACTCTGAGTACGTAAGGATGCGGNCACACTGTTTGAATACCGGTTGGGAAAATCAGAAATACGACATGCACATGCACATGGTTCTTTTTGGAATTTATTTTTTGAACGTCTCATTCTTATGATGCAGTGGGGTGGGAGGTTGTATTTTACAACGAACACTGATTTTATGTTACTTTTCCGCTTTTATTTGTTACCTATTTAGTAATTAATTACTTCTGTCTCTGAACTCTGAGTACGTAAGGATGCGGNTTTCCGCTTTTATTTGTTACCTATTTAGTAATTAATTACTTCTGTCTCTGAACTCTGAGTACGTAAGGATGCGGATGGCTGGGAATTTGATGCATGGTGCTGAACCAAAAGTTGGCGTTTTGTGTCGGGCTCGGTCACTATTTTTTCCATGCTTGTGCTCTACTCGGGCTCGGGCTCTANCAAAAGTTGGCGTTTTGTGTCGGGCTCGGTCACTATTTTTTCCATGCTTGTGCTCTACTCGGGCTCGGGCTCTTTTTTTAATCTCTAGGGCTCGGGCTCTTATTAGTTTGGTGCCTTGGGCTCTGTTGGGTTATTTTTTTATCTCTGGATATTCTCGGGCTCGGGCTCTTTTTTGTTTCTTATCTTGGGCTCTGCGCGGGCTCTTTTTTTAAATCTCTTGGACTCTGCCTGGAGCTCGGGGCTCTTTTTAATTTCCTGTCTTGGACTCTTCTTTTTTATCTCTGGCGACTAGGTATGAGAAGGATGCGGGTAAGTAGGGCAGGTTGGGGAGGGATACAGTCATTTAGACGATTGATGCAGGCAGGTAGGAAATGAAGGCGGGCAGATAGGGNCAAAAGTTGGCGTTTTGTGTCGGGCTCGGTCACTATTTTTTCCATGCTTGTGCTCTACTCGGGCTCGGGCTCTATTTTTAATCTCTTGGGCTCGGGCTCTTATTAGTTTGGTGTCTTGTGCTCTGCTTGGGTTATTTTTTTATCTCTGGATATTCTCGGGCTCTTTTTTGTTTCTTATCTTGGGCTCTGCGCGGGCACTTTTTTTAAATCTCTTGTACTCTGCCTGGAGCTCGGGGCTCTTTTTAATTTCCTGTCTTGGACTCTTCTTTTTTATCTCTGGCGACTAGGTATGAGAAGGATGCGGGTAAGTACGNTCTGGCGACTAGGTATGAGAAGGATGCGGGTAAGTAGGGCAGGTTGGGGAGGGATACAGTCATTTAGACGATTGATGCAGGCAGGTAGGAAATGAAGGCGGGCAGATAGGGTAGAGATGCGGAGAGGTAAGAGAAGAATGCGGGCAGGTAGTGGAGGGACTCTTGCAGGTAGGGCTGAGATGAGGGCAAGTAGGGAGGGATGTGGGAAGCCGGGAGAGGAACGCGTGCATGTAAGGGAGAGATGCGGATAGGGAATGTATGATTGGGGGAAGGTACGGTAGGCTTGCGGAATATGAAAGGAATGATAATTATATATGAATACGCAACTTTGTTTGGTTGAGAATGAATCCTACCGCTTGGGTCAATGATAAGATAATTTTGGTTTGCCACGGTCAAATGTGTTTTTTAACTTGACATAATCTTGGGTCTAATCTATGAAATTTATCACAACTTTACCAAGAATTTGCGGCAGTGAAAATGGTTCTGAACGAAGTCACTAAAGCTCATATTTTTAGATATTTCACGGACAATAGAATCGTGAATTTAAACAAGGGAAGAATTCAAATCATACCACCCAATTCCTTAAGAGTTACGTATTGGTCTTACCCGGCTCTTTTCGTTACAAAATGAAAAAAGCCCGAGCAAGAACAGTTGGATTCTTTCTCGTTTCCTGAGAATGTGGGACTATTTTATTACAATGTGAAAAGAGCCCGATAAGAGTAGTTTAGCTGTGTTCTGTTCTCTTGGGCTCTGGTCGGGCTCATTTTTTTCTTCTCTTGGGCTCTGCTCATGCTTGGGCCCTTTTTATTTTATTTCTTGGGCCCCGGTTCTTTTTTTTTGCTTGGGCTCGGGCTCTTTTTTCTCGTCTTGGGCTCTGCTCGAGCTCTTTTTACTTTATGGGCTCGAGCTCTATTTTATTCATGTCTTGGGCTCTGTCGGGCTCTTTTTATTTATTTCTGTTCGGCTCTGCTCAGGTTCGGACTCTTATTATTTCCTTCTTTTTGGCTCTGCTCAGGCTCCGGCTACAGCCGTATGATACCAGCAGCACCCACAAAACCATGAGTATATGGGCATATTGTTCTATTACGGGTAAATAAGTTTCACGTTGCATGTCGGAGAACAATTTACATTATAATTAGAGTTGCGAATGACTCCCAATTTCTTCTGAGTCAGAGTTAGGTGACTCAGTCATAAATCACTGACTCCTATTCTCACACTCACTCAGAGTCATAAATTTTAAATGACTCACACTGAAATAACTCAATGACAACTTTCTTCAATCACTAATGAAGATTAAGTGAGAGTCAGTTGACTCAGTCATGATCCTTTGACTCTGAGTCATGATCAGTGACGCAGATTCAAAGAAATTTTAAGAAAAATTGTATGTTTTCTTTATACAGTAAAATTATCAGTTACAGCAAAACCTCTCATTCGGAAACAGGATCTCTCCACCCCGTTTCACCTCACGCGGCGATTACCGTAAATATTNTCACCTCACGTGGCGATTACCGTAAATATTCAAATAATGTGGAGGGCAAATTTGTATAAACAATTTGAGAATTATGTGAAATATGTGAAACTTTACTGTACCTGAATGGAAGGAGGGGTGGAGTGAATTTTATTCAGCCAGTAAGAGCTGGTTTCCGAATGAGAGGTTTTGCTGTATACTTTATTTTGACGTTTCCAAAGCTTAAAGTGAGTGGTGCTAGGAGGTTAAGTTTGTGGAGTCTTTTTTACCTTTGAGACTTTGACAATGCAAATAGTAGGGGGAAAGGGGTCATAAGAGTAACTATCTTGGCTCATCAGGTAGGATAAGGATGAGAATAATCCACCTGAAGGAATTTTGTTTGGATAATTTATTGATATGGAAACCTCTGCAGGACGGAGAATTACAATATTTGACGACAGAAAAGAGATTATTGGTAAAAATAGTCCTTTTGCACCAAACTCCTGTCCTTTTGGAAAGTATAAAGAGCAATCTCGAGCTATTGGAGCATCAGTTTGACTTGTACTTTTCTTAAAGCTAAAGGGAAGGCAAAATTGGTGCCTGCTCGCTTCAAGTCAAAAGCTTCACTCGACCTGTTCCTTTCGCCGAAATAGTGTTTTTAAAATAATAACGTACTCTACCTGCATTTTCGATTCAATAGTTTTTTAAACTTGGTAAAAACTCAACTTGTTCCTTTCGGCATAATAGAGTTTAATCCAATNTTTCGATTCAATAGTTTTTTAAACTTGGTAAAAACTCAACTTGTTCCTTTCGGCATAATAGAGTTTAATCCAATCTTGACTTAACGTTTGAATTAATTTATAATTGTTCTTGTTCATGAACTAATTATTTACAAAGTTAACGTTCCTTTGACAGTGAGATTTTTGCCAAACTGCTTGAGTTTCTGGTCCCCGTCTCACTTTGAGGCACGACCGCCAAAATAAAAAAAAATCACAAATAAAAATTCTGTTTTGAAGTTTTTATTAACAATCCTCTCAATTCCAGAAGGAGGATGAATTGCTTAAATTCCAGAATTAATTCCTTGGTCATTGTATCATTTGGCGTTCATTTCTTTTCGCATATCTTCACCTAAGTAAGTTATTATCTCCGGTGGTGTTAGGTATTTAAGAGGCTCCCCGACAACTCGGGCACGACCAATTAAAGTAGTAGAAATTGGATACTCCTACGATTTGCATTGCCGAACAGTCGTTCTTTCGGCTGGACTGAACCAAANTAAAGTAGTAGAAATTGGATACTCCTACGATTTGCATTGCCGAACAGTCGTTCTTTCGGCTGGACTGAACCAAAGAGGGCTCAACAGGAAAAGAAACAAAAATTTCGTATCTTTGTTATGCATGCCTTTGGAGCGACCAATTGACCTCTACAATTGTTGCTTAGAATGATTCAGTGATCAACTTTTCCTAATGACATTTTTCTGTGGTGATCTCTTGAGGTTAAAGATCAGGTCGTTTGTGAAAACGTGTAAAATGACTTCTACAAATGTTGTTTGGTATCAGCANCTCTTGAGGTTAAAGATCAGGTCGTTTGTGAAAACGTGTAAAATGACTTCTACAAATGTTGTTTGGTATCAGCAGATGAACAACATTTCTTAGTACAATTTTTATGTCCGGTGACCTTAACCTCCCATAGGTTCCCTAAGCAAAGTGTAAATTAGGGCCACTACCGCACTAGGTTGTCTTGAACATTGCAAATAATCACGACATCAGACCAGACTACTCGCCGACGAAAGTTTATCGCCGATATCAAATTACGTATACCACCAAATAAAGTTATCAAAAATCTGTTAAAGGGTTAAACTTGGCATATTGAGCCTAACAACTCATTTAGAAATTACTTTTACAACTATGGCTTTTCTAAACTTACTTCACTCACAGACATTTAACTTATTCACGTTTGGGGAATTTATGACCTCAGAAGGAGTAGCTATTGAAGCTGCTTGTGATCTTGATCTTATCCCTTCAGAAACTTATCGCACAATATGCTTATTTGCAATGCGTGAAGAACCAAGGGAAGGGAAGTTGCAAACTAGGATTTCGTTGGATATGTTAAAGAAGAACCTGCCTAAATATCATAAGAAACCCTTTAGCAAATACATTTTTTGAAAATGTAAAACATTCATTCAAGTTTTCAGAGTCCTTCGCTGTTGGTGTTTTGGAAAGCGATGTAGTTGGGGTAGATAAATCCCATTTATTTACACCCAAGTATCATGTTGGTAGATTTTTAAGGAGGGCATTACGGGTCTTTGGAGGAATAAGTAGATAGCGAAGAAGCGTTTTGTCAGACAAATAAAATACAAACACAGAAATACATAGTGGCCACCAAGGCAAAGGCATACCGTATGAGTTTTTTGGTCGGGAACGCAGACACCTGATTTACATTACCCCCACCCATCCCAAATATGGTCATCAGAATTTTGGTTTGGTTTCGTTAGTAAATGTTAAAATACAAATGAAAATTTTAAAATTGTTGCTAACTTGTTGATTTTTTGGAGTATGGAATTATCCTCGAGAATGCCCATAGCTATAAGCTGGATCCAGAGTCCGTGACTTTCCCTTTCCTTGCCCATGCCTTCGACAAATATCTCGATACAACTTTCTCCTTTCGCACCCACCACGTTACCAGGGGATTCTTATAGGCACAAGATGTGAAAACAAAACATCCATAGTTTCCTTTCTCACTTCTTTTCTTTGATCTTGCCTTGCTCAACTTAAAGTAGAACCGTTTTCTACTTCTGTAAGAGGAAAGCCGAGGGAAAACAGTCTGACCTCACTAACTAGACTTGATTCACAGCGACTAGTTCATTGAAAATAGTGCGCATGTCCTGAATCTTCTATCTTTATCTTCAAATGACGTAAGAGTATATATATATATATTAATTTCTTGTTTTAATATTTCAAGATTTTTAGCCAAAAGAAATCACGATCCATAGTTACTCACTTCAAATTAGAAAAATAACGAGATGAGAAAGGAAAGAGAAAGTCATGGTCAGGAACATAGGGAAAGTTTGGATGCCATCGGAGGATGACTTGAGCACCTTATGGTAACAGAAAGGAAAGGGAAAGGCAACTCTAATCCAAGCTATAGTGTGCAAATTGGAGGGGTTCTGTTTTGTTTTGAAGTTAATTCCAGAATTTAAGTTTATTTAACTCAAATTGGTTTTATCGTTCGTTTGTATTTCGTTTTGAAATGGGTATACAAGCGCACCTTCGGTTCATTGTCATAAAATATCGATATTCTTTTTTCTGACGACAGTTAAGAGCAACTTATGGCCCGGTACAATGTCCATCCTGCCACAGCAAACCATCAAATTAGGAGTAAGGCGACGATCAAAAAAATTACAGAAATTTTGAAAACTCGTTCACGCTGCTTGACTCTACTCCTAAAAACAGACACAAGACAGCTACAAGAGAAGAAATGGCAGCAGCAGTGATATCTGCAAATAACATCCCTTATCTTGTGGTATTTTAAACTAAATATGCCATACACTTAATAAAATAGCACAAATTCATACGCCCGTGCATGATGGGTGGGGGTAATGTAAATCAGGTGTCTGCGTTTCCGACCAAAAAACTCACACTGTATATTGCAGGAAAATTTCATCATGTCTGATGAACATCTTAGCTACGTCTGTTGCGTGGTTTTAGGATTTTCAGGCAATGGGCGCGTAAATCATTCCCAGACGTTTTTTGCTCCCTAACGTGCATACATAGAAAACGGAAGTACTGCACTTGTTGGAAGGCATTTTCCGCTCTTAATGGGCGTGTAAATCATTCCCAGACGTTTTTTGCACCCCAACGTGCATACATAGAAAACGGAAGTACCGCACTTGTTGGAAGGCATTTTCNTGCACTTGTTGGAAGGCATTTTTCGCTCTATTAGGCGCGTAAATCATTCCCAGACGTTTTTTGCACCCCAACGTGCATACATAGAAAACGGAAGTACCGCACTTGTTGGAAGGCATTTTCCGCTCTTAAACAGTTCGTGTGAAAATTCACGACAATACTTTGGGGAAAAGTTGGCGAGAATTAAAAAAATCCCTTCGTACCTGCCGATCCTTAGAAATGATCCTTGGTTATATTGGTGAATATTTATACCGATTTAACACTGAATGAAATCCCAGATATTAAACGCAAACATCGTGAGAGATTTCTGAAATTTCTACAGGATTTAGGATCTATTCTAGTCAATCCAGGTTTAAATTAAAAATTATAAAAAGTTTTAAATTAAAAATTCTAGTCAATAAAGTTTTAAAACTTTATTCATCCCGGNTTAAATTAAAAATTATAAAAAGTTTTAAATTAAAAATTCTAGTCAATAAAGTTTTAAAACTTTATTCATCCCGGTATAAAAAGCTTTAAATTAAAAATTCTAGGCAAAGTTTTAAAACTTTAGTCATCCTGGAAGTTAAAGCTTTAAATGTAAAAAATTTCTTGTATAAAAATATACTTCTATTTACCCAATAATTTATTTCCTAATGTAATTCTTGACAATCCGGCAAGTTCTTCTATAGACCTCCAAAGAAACCCAAGTTCGCCATCCTCCTTGGTTACTTCCTCATTGTAAATAAGCAGATTTGGCAATGACTTTCTTAGGGGATAAAATCCAAATCTTAAACAGATTCTACAGTTACTTCTTGTGTTCATAAATGAGTTAAATTTTAATAAGTTAAATGTGTGAGTGAAGTAAGATTAAAAACCATAATCGTACAAGTAGTTGGACATTCTGAGCAAGTTTTCTATGGACCATTTGTCGNTGAAGTAAGATTAAAAACCATAATCGTACAAGTAGTTGGACATTCTGAGCAAGTTTTCTATGGACCATTTGTCACTTACGGGAGACATGGGGTTTGACCTTGCCCTCTGACCTCAAGGAGTCATCACAGAAAAAAAAGTCACAGGAAAACTTACTCAGTTGAACATGTTTAACGTTGGTATGGCTAATTTTGTCGCTTACNTGAAGTAAGATTAAAAACCATAATCGTACAAGTAGTTGGACATTCTGAGCAAGTTTTCTATGGACCATTTGTCGCTTACGGGAGACATGGGGTTTGACCTTGCCCTCTGACCTCAAGGAGTCATCGCAGAAAAAAAAGTCANCTTACGGGAGACATGGGGTTTGACCTTGCCCTCTGACCTCAAGGAGTCATCGCAGAAAAAAAAGTCACAGGAAAACTTACTCAGTTGAACATGTTTAACGTTGGTATGGCTAATTTTGTCGCTTACGGGAGACACGGGGTTTGACCTTGCCCTCTGACCTCAAGGGGTCATCACCGAAAAAATCGTCACAGGGAAAAGTTATTCAGTTGAACATATTTAACAACTTTTGAGAAAATTTCGAGATGGAGAATACAACGTTAAAAAATTAAGAAATTTTTTGTGGCCACAGTATCATCGAATCCAACACTTCCATTTTATTGTGAGTGTTTTAGTATTTATTTAGTAGTTTTGAATTAAATTTAAGTTGCACCTAACAAAACCGAACGTATTGACATGCCCATGTATGATTCTTCAGATGGATGGGATGGAGAAAACTCGGGTGTCATTGTTTCCGACCTAACTTTCCTCACTGTACAGAGTGTTCCGTTAACAATGAGATAGGGTTATCCACTCTAACCCACCCTCACCACTTCATCCTCTTAACAAAAATGAGCATGCGAGTTGGATGAAACTGTGAAATGCTTTGCAATTCAATGTAAACCAAACTTTAATCTTTTAAGACATTTAGCTGTGAATGTATGGATGGCCGTCCATACAGGCAGTCAGACAGGATATATGTATGGATAGTCGTCCATTCAGGCAGTAAGACAAGATATATGAATGGATGGCCATCCATCCAGGCAGTAAGGCAGGATATATGTATGGATGGCCGTCCATACATGCAGTAAAACAAGATATAGGTATGAATAGCCGTCCTTTCAGGTAGTAAGACAGGATGTATGTATGCATCTTTGTATGTATGTAATTAAGTGTATGTATGTATGTATGTATGTATTGTATGTAAGGGACATGGGCTGTATGGATACTTTTGTTAACTATTTCCAATTCACTCGTTGGTTCTGTAATCAATTTTATACGATTTCAATTTTAACCGTTAGATGCATTATTAATGTTAGGCGAGTAAATTATCTCTATTATTGATTAGGACACATTTGTTTATCGGATGGTTATGCTTGTGATGTATACCTAAATGACCTACACAGGTAGGTCTACATGAGTTAAGTATTCAAGGGAAGGTGGAAACCTGACAAAATGGAGAAAAATCTTACAACTATGGATACAACTTGTGAGATTTGTTATCCAAGGCACATTTGTCTTAAGTTGAGGTTTGTAAACCTTAAATTTAGAACACTCCTAAGATGAAACAGACAACTCAGAACTAAAACTTGTTGATTTTTAAGACGAATCAATAAACCGTAGGAGTCAAATATCGTCAAGATTATCATTAATTATCCTTAAGTCATTGACCACCTTCTTGGTAACTTGATACAAATTTTTTGGAAATTTTGTTTCTCAATGTGCTCCTCCTATTGGATGACTTTTGATTTCTTATATCGAATTCTATTGACAATTGACTTTTAAAATATCGAAATCTGAGTTTATCTGTTTCATCATCGAAACCTCTGAATTAGTAATGAAAACTTTCCTTTCGTTTTTTATGTAAACAAAAAGAAAAGGAAAGCATAAAGTTGAATACGAAGACGAAAACGGACTGTAGCTCCAATGACGAAATGGAACATAAACGAAAACCATATTTTTTGCAAAAATTTTCCAGAATTAAGCTAGGTTATCGAATTATTTCACTTCCTGCCACATAACGGGTTCTCAATAATTCACGCCATTATCCACCTTGTTCGAGTCAAATAAATGACTCAATGACTCCAAAGTCCTCTTCAAATTAAAGCCACTAATTTGTGTTGCCTTGGTCCATATGCGTTTTAATTCCAAGCATATATCTTTCTGTGTAAGAATCAAAGGTATGTGACTCACGAAGTTTAACTCTTGTTAACAAAAAGAATCATGACTTTGTGAGTCAAAATTAATATCTTAAATATCATTAACTTTAAAAGGTGAAATATATTTTGCCAAAATACTGAGCTAATGTGTCATCACTCACAGTCACATAAACAGTATAAAGGATTGACGTTTTTGACTCAATTTCCACCTGAGTCAATTTTTGTTTTTAAAGGAAAACTTTTCATCCCTAATACCATGAATTTAAATTTTTCCTATGAAACGAGCCAACTGTACATATTGAAACTTTGCAGATAATGAACACTCGTGTATTTATAAGCACAACCAAACAAAACATATTTGGTGACAGGCAGGCATACAGACACGACGATTCTAATATCTAACTTACTAAAACTAGACTAAGGATAGTAACCTAACATTGGGCTTCGAATGTTTACTAAAACTCCAAACTTGAGTAACCACAATCGAAAATGGATTTTGCAAAACGAAAAAATTGGGAACAGTCTTGATTGGTTGAAAATTCGTTATTGAAGGCTGGTNGAAAACTTGAGATTACAAGTATGAGTGTACATAATTCTAATTTCTAATATTATCTAAATATTCTTCCAACAAAAACGCTAGACTCAATTGAAATCTACCGATTAATCATTTCTAGTTTTAAATTCTCATCCTTTTACCTACAAAAGCTATATTTGTGAATTACATTTCTAAGAGTCTATCTAGAAATCAACGTCCGCAGGTGTTTTAACAATATGGTTGTCATTAAGTCACCCAGGTGATAGGAAACTCAATTTAATTAATAGTTTCAGTTTTCATTATGTTATTATATATTAAACACTAATTTTTATCTCTACAGATCAAAGGAAAAATCGTACAAGATTTTATCCCATTTAACCGTTGTTTGTGACGTCAAGAACTACATTTATGGTAAAAGTCTTGTTGAAATCTGACCAAGATGACTTAGATTTCCTATATGACTTCAAATAGAGGTTTACCATCATCCTTTAACCTATTTAAAGAGAAAGCGGCAAAATATGTTATGATCGATCGAATGAATCAATACCACTATAATTGACTGATTGACTTTGGAATTTTGAGTTTTTGTGAAATTGATACAAAACTAAAATGTATTGTAGTTAGTTTATTTTTTAACTGCAATATTTGCTTCCTGTATTACTCTCTATGAGGAAGTAAGTACTATGTAATTTACACTTAAGTTGATAATTAATATCTGTTTCAACTCTAAAGTCATGTATGACTATAAACATAATTAAAACTAATACTAATTTTTAACTCTTTAGATTTAGTCCCGTATGGGGGTGTCTAAGTATATTAACATTTTTGTATCTAAAATGATTCTTTTGACACCTAAATAAATTACATTCAATTCAATTCAATTCAATTCAAAATGACCTCTAAAGGTCACAGAAAAAATAGTGTAACAGTTTGTTTCATTTAAAATTTATTTTTGAGTTAAGATCTACCTTTTTGCCAAGTCTCTTTACAAACTGACGAAGACGACTGAAATTTTATTTGTGACCTCAAATGACCTCTAGAGGTCACAGGAAAAGTCTAGCAACATTTTGTCCTATTTAAACTTTGTTTATGAGGTTAAGATCTACCTTTATGCCAAGTCTCGTTGAAATCCGATGCAGACGACTGAAATTTCGTATGTACTTCAACTGATCTCTAGAGATCCTAGGAAAAGTGGTTACAACATTTTTTCCAATTAAACATTGTTTATAATATTAAGATCTACCTTTATGAGAAGGCTCGTTGAAATCTGGTGAAGATGAAACTGAGATCTATGTGACCTTAAATGACCTCTAGAGGTTACAAAAAAATTTGTAGAAGATTTTGTCCAAACATTGTTTGTGAGATCAAGACCTACTTGTATGCGGAGTCTCGTTGAAATCTGACAGAGACGACTGCGCGACGTTAATTGTTTCTTTTAGGGCAAATATAAGTAACAAGTTTGGGTGGAAACTAAATTGAAGTGAACTATCAATATACAGGGTGTTTAATCTTTTTTTGCACCCTCTTTCTCGAAATTTGATGAAATTTTTGGGTGAATGTGAATGAGTGAGTATAGTTTTAGCGGAAACACATTTTCTCTTAAAATTTAAGTTTCTATAACGCACCCGGTTTGGCATTAGTTACATTGCATTAGCATTATGTGTTAGCATTATGCATTATGCATTAGCGTCAACATGATAATTCAAAATGCATCCATGTTCAGATGGAAGTGTCTTGTGCAAGAAATATCGAAATTGTATATGATTCCAATTTCAATCAAGGTTCATGATAATTTTTAACAAAAACTCACCAGCATAACCGACACACTCATGCCTTCTACCTAAACATTTTATCAAATCTTCCAAAAGAAATTTCATTATGTAATTGTAGCATTAGTTACTCAAAATTTGAAAATAAAGTATTTCGTAATGCTTAATAATCAAAAAAAAAATTTATAAGAGCATTCCATTCTTTCTCAAGTTGCATGAATCGGAAAGAAACGAAAGTTGCTTAACCCTGTATTACCCGTAGCCTATATTAGATTATAGTAGGAAGGCATTGCATTCGTCGTGTCCGTCTGTCTGTCTGTTGGTCGCTAAAAATTCTCTGCTTGGATGTTATTATATAGATAGACGGGTGCCTTCAGTTACAGACTTATTTTGGATTAATTCTATGTGTAACTCATAATATGTATAGTACAGTGAAAAATCAAAATACTAGACTAGGTCCCACATGTGGTCATTTTCTATTGGCCCTATATAGCAAACCCATTGGCCCTTTGCAAATTTTAGCACAGGGACACGCACAGAATGTTCATTCAAACTCGTAGGTTCGTCTATTAATTCGCTTGCCTTGTAGAGTCATGATCACATGTACGACTTGGCCTAATTTTTAAATGTTTCACTCTACATTAGTATGACATTCAATGATCCGGTTCTTGCAATGGTTCCCACCAACATCACTCCACATGTTATCTAAGGTCGGTGTTCAATGTCAAATGACATTCTTGACGATGCAATCGCACCTACTTACATGACACCTGTGCTACTAAAAGCTGGTGTTTTCAGAAGTTTTTAGGAAGTCCTTATTATCGTTAATCCTTTTCAACTATCTTTCTTGCAACTTACTTTCCTCCAAGTACTTTAATGTTTTATAAGCCTAAACAACTGGATCAACCTGTTTTTTGCTTCAGGTGCTCGTAAGTACGGCACACGAAAAAGAAAAGTGAGAAAGGCTACCAATTTAAAAGAACCTTTATTAGTTGTTTTTTTAATTTTCCAGTCACACTGGTGGGATGGCACCATGTAAATGACATGTCTCATCCTGCGAGAAGCAATCGGACCCAAGAAACCTTACCAGAGTTGATTGTCCTAACTAATGAATAACAAATCCTAACAAATAAAACACCTACCTAAATTGAGAGAAAATAAAATTATAGTAATTAACGTCAATTATTATTTCAGGTTACCTCCACGGTAATGCGAATTTCTTAAACTGGTCAAAGTATCAAAAATATGTGCTGGATGCATAATCCGGACAGATAATACTACAGTGCTTTCAAATAAGAAGGCAAAATTTATGAAAAATGATTTTGCGGGAAATAAAAATTTTACTATGTCACAATTTTACACATATTATGAACTGCTCAAGTTCATCAAAATCGTTTCTACGAAAGTTTTGTTAACTTTTCTTAAGTTAAAAAGTGTCGCAAAACTCTAATTTGTGGAAGTTTTAAAAATGCTAGTGCCAAATTTTCGCCTTCCTTTTCGAGCACACTATATATAAGTTTAAAAAAATACACACCAGAAGTTACGATTCATCAAATTTCAGAAACTTTGAAATTCCTCTCTGACCAAATTCCGATGATACCATGAAGATTGTAAACTAAACTTGTCTCTTAATGATCATTTAATCAAGTTTTCTTATTCTACAAAATCGAGGTCTCATCTCATTCTAGTTGAATAAGTAGAGACTCATGCTATAAAATATTGACGATAAAGAGTGATATCTTTACTACCATACATTGATACATCAACCTTACATGGTTGATATAGTGTAGATATCAGAAGATCACATCAGGTAAGTACAATTTATACCACAACGACCAACAGTGGATATATCAGTATTCAATATTTTGCCACCCAACGGCTGATACCTTGATTTACAATCACTTAATATTTCAAGTAACCAACAATTAATATTTAAAGCTTTAGTTTCATGGAAATCTTAAATTTCCGTAGTTGATACTATCGTTTACTGTACGTGTGGTATTACCGTTGCTGTCTATTGTTTATGGTTAACACAGGATCACTAGCTTTCTCACAGTAGCATAGTCTGTCTATAGGATTTCTCCGAAATGCGGAAATAAGAAATCAAGGAGTATCCAATTACAATACGAGATATAAATTGATAAGAAAGCTGTTTGTGAGTTTCCCAATTTACATTACATCATGGAATTTGCTGCTCGACACATGTAAAAGTGGTAGGGAAACGATCAATAATTAGTTTCTGAAATTGACTAACAAAAATCCGATTACAAATGAAGCTAAAATAGTGTTGCTACTTAGAGGTAACATAATGTCATAATATTATGGTATTTAAGCAAATATAGCCTAAGGACATAGACAGGTGGAGAGAAGGATGTGGCAATCGTATAAACCCGTTCTACTACTCTGTTCGAGGTTAATACTAAAAGAATAGAGAAAAACAAGTCGGAAAAATTTCATACATTATGTATATTACGAATAAAAAGTTAAACTCTATTTATGCTATAATATATATTTTGCTAACCTTCTGAAATTTAATGGGATATGAGAAGCCTAAGACAAATGAAGCCTTAAAAGTAAAATAAAACTCAATTCGATGAGATACAAACTCCATCCATGTGTATCTCGATGTTACAACAGTAGAAGTTATAAATTTTAATCAAGGTAATGCTGAATAATGTTATAAAAAAATTGTGAATTTTGTACAATATATAAAAATTAGGTCATAAAATTGCAACATATGAAAATTTAAGTACATAAAACATATGTCACTCGCTATATCCTTCTTACTTCTGAATGGANAAAATTGCAACATATGAAAATTTAAGTACATAAAACATATGTCACTCGCTATATCCTTCTTACTTCTGAATGGAAAAACTTCATGTGAGAATGTTCAAAAGCGTTAAGAATGTACTGCCTTTAGCTCATCTTCTATTCGGTTTTTTACATTTCTAGCCAATTATGGGTATCCAATGGATTCTGTTGTCTTCTAAAAAGTAAAGAATTTCAATTAGTATTTATGATAAACTGGAAGTAAGTTTAGAAGCAAATGGAAAATGAACTGAGCAAACATTAACATCACCCATAAAATTAAATCTATTGGTTTGGGTGGCAGAGTCTTGGTAAGGCGTCTGGTACTCATCAGAAGCTATATGCGTAGTTGCTCACAAGAAACTAGCCAACCAGGTAATAATTCCTAACTAATTGCTTTTTGGGGAGAATTCCCTACCTTTCATCGACAACAAGAATTATTATACCCGATTCCATTCTCCTGTCAAACTACCATATATTAAGTTTTGTATAGTACCTGTTGATTTCTAGTGTTTTGCCTATTTCAAACTGGTGGTGGTATCATACGTGTGTTTCTAAATATGAAAGGTTTCATTATCAAAAGAAACAATGACCTATCATACCAATCAAAACCATTCATGTTAACTTAAGTTGCAACTAATTTAATAACTTTATAAACGGTTTAACTACAGTGCTAAAGTCAATTAGACATAAGTTTTAATTGAAACATCGTATGTTCTCGCAGTTTTGTTATCTCTTGTAATTACATATGTGCTTGGGAAAATGAGTTTTCTAATATTACAAACAAGTTGAGATGGTTTGAGTACTTTAATACCTGTAGCAACAGTAGAACTTTCTTAAATGTCAGACTATAAAACATTATGTGAAATCATAGGTGCCGTAGTGCAATAGGTAATTGTTTGTGCAGAAACATTAGATAATTGTTGCACACGTGATATAGAACCCATAGGTTTACGTTGAAGTTAAGCTATAGAAATCATAGATGCTTTCGATTATAGTATGATTTATTGTAGTAGATAAATGATGTATCAACGGTGATAAAATCGTTTACAGGACTGGTTCGTGGTTGGCAATAACGCTAGTTATCATTAGCAAGTGCTATAACAGTATAAAATTGCTATAACAGTTTTCAACGAAAGTTTTACATCCGAAAAATACCAATCAGTCATCGAAAACCATATNTATAAAATTGCTATAACAGTTTTCAACGAAAGTTTTACATCCGAAAAATACCAATCAGTCATCGAAAACCATATAAAATCTTGGAGGCGCGATTCTTAGAAACGAATTTAGTAGGATGGAACTATAGTATGCTATACATAAAATATATTGACTACTCGACCTGTTGCAAGACAACCTACTAATTTTATTATTTAATTAGTTAACAATAAATTTAAATGCTATCTGAGTCTGAAAATTGCTCCTTAGTCGATATATTTACATTATTTAGTTACTTCTTATAATGAGAAAGAAGCTTACTTCCCTCCAAATATATTCGTAACTTACTACATAAAATTCATTTGCAAACCGACTTGTTCTACCTGGTGACCTAGGAGGTCATGTAGGTCAGATAGGGTGGATCCTCATGAAGGCATATAATTTCCTGAAATACATTCAAATACATCTAAAATTAAATCTGAAATCTCTGTTTGCAGTACTCAACTAGTTATAACCAAATGTTACCATTACACACCAACTCCAGTTAATTCATTGTCTTCCTAATGGAGTACTTCAAAATTAACATTGAAGGTACTTGCCAGTTCTATTCAATTGACCTAAAACTTGGTTGTGCTTCACTCATATTCTGAATCGTAGCACTCAATATAAACCGAACATAATATGCCCACATCCAAAGTGCGCCAAACTTTTTGCAAAATATTTAGGTTTCTTAGGCTTAGTTAAGGTTAATTTGTTATTATATTTATGTATATTTTACGTTACTTTTATCAGTCGTTTCATTTAAATTGTTTTTAATTATTTTAGTCAAAATTTTTCCCTCTTTAGTATGACGCATATTGACTTGGCGTGTATTGAATGGAGTTTTCTGAACAATGTTTTAATTCATCAGAATAACCTGGTTTGCAATCACCTATCACTAAAGTATTCTAAGATTGTAATGCAAGTCTCAAGTCAGTAGAATTGTACCATAGAAATGTCCTATGTTAACTTTGGGTCCTCTAATGACAAAGGGTGGCAGAATGCTTCAATAAATTCCAAATACCAGAATGCTTCAATGAATTCAAACGTTGTTTAGATCGATATTAGAAATCACTATACCAAGGTTTAGACNTTCAATGAATTCAAACGTTGTTTAGATCGATATTAGAAATCACTATACCAAGGTTTAGACCGATTAAACCGAACAACAACTGTGACCAATTTTAACTTTCAGACCCTCTGCTGGCAAAACCATGAATTATTTTGAATTGTAACTTTTGGTTTAGTTGAGATGAGTAAAATACAAAAATTTCAGCTGAGGACCGAACTGGAAGAAAGGTTGTGTGCGTAAAGTTGTTGTTTTCATTTTGGTTGATTACAAATCATAAAATAATAAAAAAATATTTCTGAGATGCATGATACGTAAAGCGATGGGGGTGAACTGTTTTCCACGTCGTAAAATCCAACTGAGGCCATTTAATAATGAAAATGTGTCTTGTGACAAGCTAAGTACTGAATTATCAAGACAGAAAGCCTGGCAGTTATATTTGATTATATCATAATTCTTTGAGTCATATAAGTTAGTTATGCTACAGTGCTAAATGCATTTGACCAAACTAATATTTCAAAAATTTATAATAGTTTTATAACAGTGTGGTATTATCTCAGTCGACAACTATAAAAATTAGAAAATTTAATGCTTTCAGTGTTTATATCATTGCACAATGCAAAATATTTTAATATACAGTGGAAGTCGTTTATAGTGAACTTGGTATATAGTGAAAGGGACGAAACAGAGAAACAAAGATTATTAGTATTCAAGAATTTTATTCGGTTATAATAAAAATTTTTTCATGTTTTGCTATGCATCTACTCTTCAAAATTTCTGGTTAAATAAATTTTCTGAGAAAAACAAAATATACTACGGACAAAACCAAAAATCGTTTATATCGAGCATAAAATGCTGCTTGAATTAGCTGTTGTATTAGAAAAAAACACTAAGGTAGCTCGATTGTTGCAAAATACTCGATTGTTTACAGATTCATAACCCATCAACTAAATTAATAATAGAAAGTAAAAATGTTTGAAGGAATTGTTTAAAATAGTCTAATACAGTGGTTTTAGCTTAATGTCACCACCGAGGGAGCCAAAAAATCGGTTGAAAATAGGCGGAGTTGACAATAGCCGATTATGTCAAAAGCTGATGATTCAAAGATTAGGTGACATGAACCGAAGTTCCTGGTTTTAGAGGCGCATTTTATGATACGGCACCTTTTTCCATTTATTTTACAGTTTTTGAAGTTATTCCTTGAATTTAGAATACTCTAAAAGCAAATTACTTCTTAATGTAATCAACAAGTATTTGTTGACATGTATTTGCAACATGCCAGAGAAATGGCTTTGAGATATTATCTTCTCAGAAACTCCCAAACTATCGGTACTTGTTTGCAAAGTTCTTCACTTCCAATGTTGTTTATCATTAAAACTTTAAGTTTCTCAATCCTAACCATGTGCCCATCTAAAGTTGGCATACTCGCGGTTGGAATAAACCCGCGACTGCAGGTGAGCCTTTAAAAAAAATAAACTTTTACGATCGAGGATCTCATAGTAGAATAAAACAAATAGGTTAATGAAACAGTTCCCCCAAGGGTATGTGACCGCCCACACCATTTAAACAAACACGAGAATATTCCGGGCTTGAGAACCGAAAGTTGCNTAAAAAAAATAAACTTTTACGATCGAGGATCTCATAGTAGAATAAAACAAATAGGTTAATGAAACAGTTCCCCAAGGGTATGTGACCGCCCACACCATTTAAACAAACACGAGAATATTCCGGGCTTGAGAACCGAAAGTTGCNCCCCAAGGGTATGTGACCGCCCACACCATTTAAACAAACACGAGAATATTCCGGGCTTGAGAACCGAAAGTTGCCATTAAAGTGTGGTTATGTGCTATACATTCTCTTCAAATGGGATGACAATACGCGGAGATTGACAATAGGAGGTGTAACAATAGACAGAGTAATTAGTACATGAGAGCATGGAGTTTAGCCGGGGGAAAGCCAACAGAGTGACAATAAGCGAAGTGTGACATTAAGGGGTAGTGACATTAAACTAAAACCACTGTATTCATTAATTTTATAAAAATATAATCGCAAAACACAGCAGAGCGACTTGGTTTAATTTCCCGCGTTCAAAAACCAGTACCACTGAAAAACGTTATTACACAAGGTTGAAAATTTGGTAAACATCAACTTTTTGTTTCGTTGAAAAATCGATTCCTGGTTACTGTCCTAATTAAATGTGCCTGATTACGTATGAATCAATTTCTTTACTTTTATCTAACAATCCTTAATCCGGTTTACAAAAAAATTTTTTTTTTTAACTATAACATTATTATACAGCTATCGTAAAGTCCGATCACAGTGAAACAATATCTTCTCTCACTTTAAATTCACTGTAGCCGGATTCCATTATATTCCAAATTGCTTATTAGAAAAAAAAACTCTTCCAGATTTCTGAGGTAGAAGTTAACTTACAATTAGTGCAACACTAGCCGAATCATCAAATAAAATACATAAACATTAAACACAATATGAAATACGATATCAAAAAAATGAAAAATAGAATCGTCATGTTTGGTAGTTATAAACTACCAAACATGATTGGTAGTTGGTGTTATATCGGATATAACCACATTATGTATTAAACTTATTAGATAGAGAAATTGTATAAAATATAGTAAAAATTTAATCTGGCGTTACCTATTTCATTAAATAACCAAGTTTATAGTTGCTAAATTATATGCCACATTGATTAATGCAAGGCTACTTGCACTTATGAAAGAATTGTAAAGAAATTTTAACTGGAAAATCATAAATCAAGGAAAAAAATATAGTCTCCTAAATAACAAACTTCTTTTCAATTTGTTGTTATATGTGACAGAAATCTAGAAAATTTTAATATAATAATGTTGTTATAGCAGGATTGTTGCTATAGGTAATGTTGTATTGATAATAACCAACAAGGTAAACGTTATAAGACCAATAAAAGCAAACAAGAGCCATTCTTTTGTATTGCTATAACAGGGTGTGGTTATATGCCAAACTTGTTACAACGAGCTTTGACTATACTATGTTAATCTGTTTAGTAATTATTTTATATACAAGATTTACCTGCCAATTTTGTTTGCAAATTGAGTTAAATTTATGATGTAATCTATGAGTTTATACGACAAATGGGTGTCACAGGTTACAAAGCTGACCCCTCTGGCCTATGCTAGGTGTGGTTGTGAATAAACTAAGTGCATAAATTGAGAAAATGACCCCCTTCGAACTTATATTTCTATCTAATGAGGTATTTTGGCGAACACTGTAAGAAATGTAGTGTGTAATCGGTCATAAGATGAATAGAACAAGCCGTCAGAGGCGTTTGTATGTAAATAAAATGCCTCAGAACCGTTTAGAGACTCTTCCCTTCCACTGACTTCAATTATTATGGAACCATTGAGTAAAAATGGACTTAAGGCTTCAACCCACGTTCCCCCATTATTTGGTTCCGTCATGCCGAAGTGCCTTGAGACTTATTCAAACAACAATTCATTTTTCACCTTCATATTTTCCATAGCGAGAGAACCGGACTGGCTCTAAGGGGGGTCTCCAAATGTTTGACTTTGGACCTCGACTTCAGTCCTTAAGGATCTCAACCCGATCTTTTACGCTTATTACAAAAATATATTCTATACACTTCACGACGACATGCTGCGGATAGTTACAGCAGGAGGCAAGCTCAAAAATTACTATTGTTTCCATGGAAATCGAAATAATGTACTAGAATATCAGAAAATGCTTGTAGAAGATGGACCAAAGGGTTTCCATGGGGACTCATTTTACGAGAAAATGGGCTAGCTTGCACAACTTGTTGGTACTGAAAGGAATTATTCGAGCTGGACAAGACATATGTGATCTACAAATTGTCACTGCAATATATATTCTACTATATACTTAATACGCTAGAGAAAATCTTAGTTTTCTAATGATTAGGAATTAAGGTAGTATTTATTTTTGAAAATAATGATCGTAAATCAAAGAAATTTGAGATTGAAACAGGAGAGGGTTGATGGAACATAATATACGCGAATCATAGACTCATTCAAGGATACATTGGGTTTCTAATATAAACTTTGAAAGGGGGTTAAATTGTTGAAGCATGCTGTATATGAGTGAAAGTTTATTTTATTTTACCGAAGAGAGATTTCTGGATTGTTTAAATCAAAAAGTTGTGACATTTCCAAAGATATAGTTCAACTAATTTGCATGATATTGACAAAATATTGGCATTTCGCATAGGGCAAAATGAAGGAAATAGTATAAGATTAATAGTAAACTAAGAACTGCAAATTTTTTTCAAAGATAATGAAACAATAAGATAACAAAAAAAACATTCTTTTATCAGAATACTGAACAACCATTTTTTTAAATTCCTATGAACTTATGGATATAATAATATATGCATATGGACACTTGAACACATGGGTAATGAAAAATATTTCAAGATTTTGTTACCTTTAAAAATGAATCAAATTTAAAGCTCCTGTTTCACTAAATTTACCGCCAACTTATACTATGTGTATATGACTTTATTTTTAAAAACTATACTTTGCATTTATCTGTGTATAATTGTATAAATAAAACTATATACTGCACTTATATATGTATAACTTTATGAATAAAACTATGTACTGCACTTTTATTTACATAATTGTACGAATAAAGCTATTATTATGTATAACTATATTAATAAAACTATATACAGCATTTATATATGCCTACTGAGTGAGTTGGACACCAATCACAACTCACTCAATATATAATACATATATATATGAACATATCCACAGTGAATTAGTAAATTATTTATATAAAATAGATAGCTTATGTTTTAAATAAAACTGCTGTCATTAAGACTTAAATGGTAAAAGTTATCATCCAAATGACTAATAATAAAAAAGATTAATACTCATGTGTTTATATATATATATATTCTATATGCTTATGAACATATACATAATAATACATTTATTTATAGTAAACCAGATGTTATATAAGTTTATATAATTATGTTACACATGTATGGCTATTGATAAATATCAATAAGTGTTACATCTTTGTATAAAACATTCATACTCAAATACATTAAGACATTAAAATATGTAATGTTATAAGTAATATGACTATACTTATAAAATAAAACTAAAAAAGTGTAGGTCACATATTGCCTGTATCCTTGGTAACTTGTTTCCCAGATGCCAAGTGGAAGAAACCCGATGCGTTCTATGTAAGTTGTGCCTTGTAAAAAAGAAAAGAGAAAATCTCGTGTTTCTTCTTTCGGAGAGCTCAGTTGGAAGTTTTCCTTCACACGGAGTGGTTCGAACCCTCTCAATAGAAAACAAGACAGAATCAATCATATATAAATTGGACAAGCTGTAGAAATTTGAACCAATCAAAACCCTTACTAAGTCATTGTTAGTCATATTGAGTGTATGAGCCTGTGGTGCCATTCTCGACAGTGTGAGTCGGCAAATAAGAAGTTATTGCAGGGGAAATTAAAAGACCACCAGATGCATATATCTTTATTGCTTTCTTCACACCACAAAGAAAAAAAAGAAAAAACTTTATTGTCTTTTTAACTCTTACGGAGCCTACTGGAAGTGACAGATTTCAAATTGTTCTATATGGAACCATTAAGTTACTTTTTTTAAGACCACTGAATTTCACGTAGTGAGCCGATTCTTTATTACATTTCTACTACCCTTCACTCTACTACTGTACTAAATAACTAAAAAAACTAATCCCTACATTTTTGTGACCGACTCATTCCTTCGACATAAACAATAGAATCTATTCAATTGAATTTCAAAACTGGTTTATATACCACCAAACCTCATAAAATTATTATGGTTCTGCCAGACGTACATTTGTATTAATTAACATTTCTTCGTTGAGGTTCTCAGTTACCCGAGAAAAGAAAGAGACAAGCCAGAAATGAGCTTATGAAAAATGTAAAAAATTTGCTAAGGAGATCCAGATGTTACAATCTACTGACTCATTTTAGAAAAACTCTGAAAAAATTTTTTTATTGTTTTGGCTCTAAATTTGAGTGAGTGTTATTAATAGCCTGTTGACAATATGCTTCAAATTTAGAAGGCGAGCAGTAAAAAAGTAAATTATTCTACTATACTCTATTACTACACAGGTAAGTAAAATTTTTGACATAAAAATTTAGCTTGTCTAGCATATTTAGTATATTTTTTACTTTTATTTACATATATCTTAACCATAATTTTGCTTATAAACGACTTCAAAATTTATGAAATTTATAAAAATTTTAAAATTTGCAGTATATTTTAATCAAAACAGCTTGTATTTTTTTAGCTATGAAGTTATCAAAATAATATAGTATTGGAAACTTTCTGAGATAGTGGAAAAATTTTCAAAAAAAAATTGCACTCAAAACTTTTATACCTGAATGTGACGGAACTTTTTTTTCAAAAAAAAAACGCAAAACTTTACAACTTTTCTAAACTTTAGAATTGCTTATCAACGTCAACTACGTAGTAAGTTTGAGTTCTGTATACACACTATATAATATTGGATTCATTAAGGTGTGATTTCATTGTGTCTGTTAGAGATTCTTATAAAAGGAATCCTTAGGACTTAAAACTTCAGATTGACAGAATTCGAAATTGGAAACTTTCCATAATTAGTTTCAAAGTTTCCGATTCAACCGAGTAGACACAAAACCAAACTTTCTTCTTCCCTTTGTCATGTAAAATACCTACCTCCTGTAATTAACGCTTCTACATCTCCAACTCCTTTTCATGCACATTTTGAATCCGAACGAAAATATAGGGTGATCAAAATAAAATTTAAAATTTTATGTATAATTTGAAAGGTTTTGATACATTGGAATATCTAACAAAGTTTTAAAAACTTTTTTTTTCTAGTATTATAAATGTACGGAGGAAATAGTATGACATTTGTCGTTTTTTAATATATAGTTTTATTCAAATTAAGGTGATTCCGTATACTGATATACCTTAGGGGTAGAAATGTCAACATATGACACAAGGCGTGTTAATATGTGCGAAATTTAAAAACAAGACTTAAAACCTGAAATAATTGGTTTGAGCATATGTCTCTAAAAACCGCACTGATCAAATTTCATGTCTTATGTTACTAGCATATAAATGTTTAACAAAAGCAACGCTTCGGTGAATAAAATATAAAAAAGAGTAAATATTCAAGTTTTTAAGAATCTGAGTCTACGCAGACAACATATGGAATTATGTGTCAAAAATTATATTCTTTGAATGTATTTCATTTGACAGAAACGTACTTATGAAATTTCCCTCCTGCTGCCCTGTAGAATTTTTGGCAATGAATAAACAGAATGATAAAAAAAAAGTAGAAGGAATTAAAATTTTTTGTTTACTAGACACTCCTATAAGCTAAATTCAATAAGCTTACTAGCAAACTGTAAAATTATACTTACAAAACTTCTAATGTTAATCCAGGCATCTTTTTCCTTCACATTCTCTCACTTTTGACAATGGAATTTTGTGTGCACGCGCACTAAATGTTAAAAAGTTAGGCTTTGATAATAATGAGCATAGAATCAAAACTAGAATTTCAATCCTTTAAGAAAAATAAATTTTAAGTTTTCTAGTGTCAGCTCTAAGAGCTTTACAGGAGTATATTTGTGTGCTAAAGTTGTCAAGGCTTGTTAGAAAAATAAATTGGAAAAAAAGAGGTACCAAATAGTATAGAACACCCTGTAGTATACTGATTAAAATTCGTAAATTTCTGAAAAAATCAAAAAAGTACAATAATTTTACTCCTATACTTGAATAAACCATAAATTTGGCTTGTTTTAGTTGACGAAAGAGTTTTATAAAAAAAAAATTTATTTTATTTTAACCCTCCTCCTACTGAGTGAAAGATTTGTATAAAGTTGGTGAAAATTAGCTTTCTCCGAGTAACTCTCGTAACTCGTTAACAAAATTTTTCACCTTCCGGCAACTTCCCCCTTTCAAATTATCTTCAAGTTCATTCAGTTGGCAAGTGAGGAAATCCTCATTTTGAACATCAGAATCAAAATTTCCTGAAGGAAAATACAATATGCCTACTTCTACCCCTCCTCTTTTTGGTTTTGTTAGTTTTTGACTAAGATCCGCTTCGTTTCTTTGATCATCTCGTAGATTTTCTCATTCAAATCTTCCCGACTGTCTACATCCTCTTCAAACATTGGAACATTTCCCTCCAAGCCATTTCCCATAATGACATTTCCTCACTCTCAAATTTCTTTTTTGAAAAGCAAAACGATTAAGAAAGCCAATTCCCTAAACACTTAACACAACTTACATCAATAGACTCAACTTTTCCTCTAATCCTACCACAAATCATGATGACTCATTCAACTTTCTTTATCATTCACTTTTTTTTTCTTAAAAAAATTTAAAAAAAACGAAAAGAAAATTTTTTTGAAAACTTTTCGTTTTCACAAAAAATTTTCATTAAAAGATTTTCAATGATATGGTAACTGGAAAAGTAAGATTGTAAAAAAAAGAGAGTAAAATTGTTAAGAAAGAATTAAGAGTTTTATCCATGTGAGTCCATATGGGTTAATCTAGAGTTCATTTCAACTCTACAAATTGCCAATTTTGAGTCTCTTCCTTTCAAAAAAGGAAGGATTCACAACTAATCAAGAGACTGTAGATTACTAGGTGTCTAGTCTCACAAAATTTTGTAATTTTACTCTTCCAAGTTTTCACACGCTAGTAGTGTCTTACCCGTTGATTTTAATTGGGTTCATTTTAAGCCCTACCTACGTACCTTTTGCAATCCTGAGGTTTCTCTCAAAAGNCTGTAGATTACTAGGTGTCTAGTCTCACAAAATTTTGTAATTTTACTCTTCCAAGTTTTCACACGCTAGTAGTGTCTTAACCCGTTGATTTTAATTGGGTTCATTTTAAGCCCTACCTACGTACCTTTTGCAATCCTGAGGTTTCTCTCAAAAGTAGAAGCAATTATAGAGCACAATTTTACAAACCGTTTTTTTTTTTAGCTTTTTGAATCTTTCCCCTATTTGAACTTAATACCATCATTCCCACGTGGAAGGATTTCAAAGTAAAAATGATCGAAATTTTTGTTAAATTTCCCATATAGAGCGACATATGAGGGGGTATAACTTCATTCCGGTTTTCCAAGTTCCATACTTCCAATTATTCTGTTGCACGCAACAAATTTCGGCTCACCCTTTGTGTCTCCGAACCGAAACCATCAAAAAGAACATGTTCCAACAACATCAAATCTTTATTGGACAGGATATAACATTTCAAATTTATGAAAATGAACTATATACTTACATAAATGTTTACATCCTGACAACTTTACGGTTTTATACCTATTTCAACTTAAATACTCATTCTCAAATTCCTTTAACACGTGCGGGAGAAATTAAAATCGCACCAATGTAAGAAATAACTAGGATACAAGGTTGCATACCTTTAAGTAACTTTCTACTTGAAACTTTTTGTATTTCTATATGGTTTCTATCATGACATAAAGTTCATAACTTGAAATATGTTTTATCATAGATTGAAAGCTATACAAGGTTTTGTATATTATATCAACATTTTTTTGAGTTTAACTAGACAATATTATCAAAACAAATCGGATGGTTTTCTATTAAGGATATATTTTTCAAATAATTCAAACTCAGGAGACAAGATTTCTTATGAGTAGTATCAAGTGTCAATAAAATGGCTCCAAAATATAAAATATCTATGCAAGATAGACACTTGGCTATATGTTCTTAGCATCAACATTGGCAGACAAATATAATAGATAGAAAAACGGATGGACGTATCAGTGTTACAAAGGTCGTCAGGTCAGGAGTTTGAACTTTGAAAATTAATATGCAGATTTTTAATTATTGGGTATAAATATTTCAGATCAAATTATTACTCGTAGATTAGTAAATGTATATTACTACTAGAGTACCCATGTTATCCGTAGAATATTTTTGTTGTAGGGGAGTATTGTACCTGTCGTGTCTGTCTGTCTATCATGCTGTTATTTGACAATATTTATGAAAACGAGGGTGTTTGATTTACAAACGTAATTAGTTACATACCACGCAGTTTGTTGAGTGGACAGACAGGTCTTGTTGACTATAATACAAAATTTGCGTTGGTGGTTGTACACTTAAAAATATCTTGGCGACATAGGAATTATCTAATAAGACGAAATTCGTTGAATATTTTTATGTCTAGCTAATAAGTCAACCATATCTAATTTAAGTTTACTACGATTGAACTAGTTGAAAATTAAGGATTTTGATATATGATATGACAGCTAACAAGTATGATTGATGCCATAGTGCTTAAATAATAAGAAAAGATGTTCAGAAAAACATATTTATTTCAGGTTTGTCAATCGGCACCAATGATTTTCTTTCGTATTGTTATATAATCATGGATAATTTATCTAGCTACGGTCATATTGTAGTGAATACATCAGTTACTTACAATTTTAACACTCATTATACCGTAGTCACCTTCGGTTATCCTAACAAGTTGATGTTGCAACTATTAATTATGGTTAGCCAGTTAGCGAAGTTATGACTTTGCCTCCAGGTGGTTCTTCCGTTGTTATGGTTTATTATAAATTTGTTGATTTATGACCAATGGTGATATCGATGTTCAAATACCTGTTTTATTAGTAAACAAATTTAAGCAAAGTTAGTTGGTGATTAGGCCAGAATACATCTTATGATGGAAGCATGACACTGATTAATCTATAATTATTGGAGTATTGTATGTTACAAGAAAGTGATGATTTGAGATAAGTTCTATGTTACTGTACATCTTTTTACAACAATACCTGAGTGATGCATTCTTAAGTACACTAGTTAAGCCTTAACAATAAGAGGTGTCACTTCAGACTCTACCTTGAACTATCCAAGATATGAGTTTGTTGCACATGATGGACTTGTACTAAAAGCATCACTTAATCAAACGCATCTAGATATTTATAACGAATAAGTAACAATTTGCAGATTTACACTGTAGGTTAGCGTCAAGCATAAAATTGCATTAAATTTCAAATGAAACATTACATAATCAAAAAAATTTTTTTTGTTTTTCTTTTTAATTTATGTAAGTGGAAGAGTCCATTTATGGGTAGAAATAAATAGACCCTGACTGAAATGACAGTTAATTCTCATTACTCCTACTCACGCGTCTACATTAATGAAATTGAAGTCAAAGGAAATATGTAAGAATCTTTTGTGTGGATACAAAGCTGTCCCAACGCAATGCACCTGAGTTTGACGCGTCAGGAACTCAAAGAAAAAAGTAAAAAAATAAAATGATTGATGGATTCATAATGTTTGTTTGGTTGGTAAAAGAAAAATTATTCATGCGTAGAGTTGTGCTTTTCCCCTTTTACTCTGCTCCCGTTCATTTCATGTTTTTCTATACTTCAAACACCCTGTCTACCACAAAGTATCAGCAAATGGAGAAAGCAGACTAATCCTTTAAAATGTGAATGCACTACCAGAACTTTTCGTTCGCTTAACCGTTTTTCATCTAATCTAACAAACAAAAAAAAAATTTTTTTTTTTCAAATGTTTAGTGACTAACTGCTCGACAGTCACACGCTATGTCAATTGCATATGAGTTCAGTTCATTTAGAACTCTGACACAATCAAGAACTCAATCTTTAGCCAAATACAAATTCTCTGATGACATCAGGAAGCTAAGGTTGGAGAAAGTCCAATGAGCGATTACACAAATTAGAAATTAGGACCTTTCTTATTTCAGGGTAAATTTTTTTTTGAGCGTGGGTATGAATGAACCATACAAGATTGACATAAAAAAAAATTTTTTTTATTTTTAGTAGAAACTGAGTAAAATTTGAAATTTATTTCTACTGGTGGGAAATATACTAACATGAGATGAACTTCCTGTTTTGGAACACAGCTGAGCCATCTTGACATTGACTGGTTTTTCTAAAATTGAAGATAATGACGCTGTGGGATGGGAAAAATAAGATTTTTTGAGGATTTTTAGAAAAATCTTTCTTGCGCCTTACTCTAATCTCTCCGACATTCACTTCGAGGCATCTTTTTTCGTCCTGATGTACTTTTGCCTATTTTCTTGACTCGTCTTCTTAACATTTTTCGAGTTGCAGGAAATGGGATTTCCCAACATCCCCTAATTCGAATGTTTTGAATTCCTACCGTTTTGAAACCGAGAGACGAATAATGATCTTCCTCAGTGTTATTATTACAGAGGAAGGAGACATATGCCAGGCGTCTATACTAATCACTCCATTATTTTGCACATTCAATTTACAAACTCAGAGTGTAGAATTATTTATTAGCACTTAAACCAAATATTTAGTACAAAAAAAANGCACATTCAATTTACAAACTCAGAGTGTAGAATTATTTATTAGCACTTAAACCAAATATTTAGTACAAAAAAAATATAACATTTATAAGCTCCAAGTATTAGTTATCAAAGAAACATAGATCATTTCCTGGTATTTGAAGNAAAAAAAATATAACATTTATAAGCTCCAAGTATTAGTTATCAAAGAAACATAGATCATTTCCTGGTATTTGAAGATATGTTTAGCAATGCATTCATTAACAGCTTACGTTATTCGATACTATTCAGATTTTTTTTTAGCAAATTTTCATAATTTTGCTAACAATTCGTATTTATTGACCATAAGAGGTATAGACTGGAGCTGATTTGTACTAAAATAATTAAGTTATCAGAATAAATTGATAACATATTGAAATTACATGTGGTTTTTGTATACTCCAGATGAAACCCACTAAATTCATTGCAAAAAATTAAGAGGTTGTACAATGTCACTAAATTTGCTAACAAATAACTCAATTTCCCTTCAACATGAAAATCCATGGATGATTGTGAAGATTGTAAATTTGAGGAAAGTTTGTATGAAACACATTTTGAATTTCTAGTTAGGTGAGACGAAGAGCAAGAAACAAAAAAGCAGTTTATACCTGGTGCTGGCAAACGAAAGTTTGTTCTGCTTTGAGCAAAAAAAGCAAAGGTAGAATAGTAACAATAGTAGGCAAAACGGTGGTACTTTGGGAATAAAGGCAAAACGATGAAAGTTTAGGAATAAAGGCAAAACGGTAAAAGTTTTGAAATAAGAGCAAAACAGTGAAAGATTGGAAATTAAGGCAAAACGGTAACAGTTTGAGAATAAAGACAACACNTTGAAATAAGAGCAAAACAGTGAAAGATTGGAAATTAAGGCAAAACGGTAACAGTTTGAGAATAAAGACAACACGGTGAAATTTTGGAAATAAAGGCAAAACGGCGAAAGTTTGGGTAAAAAAGGCAAAACGGTGAAAGTTTGGAAAGATAAACAAATATGAGGAAACANTGAAATAAGAGCAAAACAGTGAAAGATTGGAAATTAAGGCAAAACGGTAACAGTTTGAGAATAAAGACAACACAGTAAAAGTTTGGAAATAAAGGTAAAACGGTGAAATTTTGGAAATAAAAGCAAAACGGCGAAAGTTTGGGTAAAAAAGGCAAAACGGTGAAAGTTTGGAAAGATAAACAAATATGAGGAAACATGATAAGAGTATCTTATTAGCTTGTATCTTGAATATAAATAAGAATATATGATCACATTTTCCTATGACTAGCATAGTCAGTCTAAGAAATGGTTTTTTAGATATTTATGCCAATTAGTGTCTTACCGTTAGATTCAAGTAGAGACTATTAGTTTCGCATTAGGAATGTTTGGAGCTTAGAAAAGATAACAAAAAAATTTATAATTACCTGCAGGATTGGAACTTGCATCCCTCTTGAAATCGTAGCTACGGCTTACCAATTGCGTTAAAGTTCCAGTGTTTGGATTTCCTTTCTAAAATTTTACTAGTGCATATTTTACCTACCTTCCCTGGTTGCATTGATCACTATTACTCATGACAAACCTCTGTCTCATACAACTAAATCTTACACGCAAAGTCTGAATCATTATAAAAAGGCTCTTAAATGTCGATTCCAACTACAGATATGAGTGTATGATATCAGAGTTTGCAGTGACACAGATACACAACACAGTTTTTATGACAAGCACAATTTTACATAATAAAATAGTTTACTGAAAACTTATATTAGTCAGAAATTAAGGTAGTATCAAAACAACAAACGTCATTTGAAATAAAATCAACCAATAAACATACGGACTGTAGAAAAAAAAAGTATCATAACCTTTGCCAGTTTTGCTGTTCGCGGTTAATAATCAGTAAAATTGCAAGAGTTAAAATATTTAAAACATTTCATAATTTCTTTCTCGTTGCATAAAGTATNGTATCATAACCTTTGCCAGTTTTGCTGTTCGCGGTTAATAATCAGTAAAATTGCAAGAGTTAAAATATTTAAAATATTTCATAATTTCTTTCTCGTTGCATAAAGTATTTTTTTTTTCTGTTATTATATTAACTACATACCTAAGTATGTTTGAGTTACAGGATATATCTTTAACACTGCTTGAAATGTCCTACGGAATCTCTCTGCTATTCTTAACTCTAAATAGTTTCTCCTAATCTTCTCATAGCTTAGAAAAACAATTCTAGAATTCAAAGACAACAAAAGGAAAAGACAAAAATCTGTATTGCTAAGAACGAGATGAGAATAGGATTAACTTGTACAATTTCATGTTATGTTTGTAGATCCTTTTCCCTTCAGTTTGAGGACTCCCGCCTAAATCCTTGTAGTTTTAAAATAAAGAAAATGGTAACTATTTGTCTAATAAAATGGTATAAGATTTCTAAAATGTTCTGTAGGATCTAGAGCCCTTAAAACTGTCGTCATTCAAAACATGAATTTAAATGAGCTGACATCAACCATCACCTCCTCCATCTATTCCCATCCATCCTGTTCAAACAAAATTAAATTTCAACATTTTCCCGCTCATTCTCATCATACAAAAAAAAACGAAGTTATATATATTTTTCATTTCCTTTATATTTCTCACCGTCATTTTTAATTAAGTTTTATTACAAACTTGTATGTTTATTTCAGTATTTTTTTAATAAAAAAAATATACTCTCATTTTTTAATTTGACATGTGCACTGCTAGTTATAAGAAACTTTTGAAAAATTTACCAAAAAAAAATCAATGATTTCCTTAGTCCGTGTTCAAAAGTTAAAATGATGAGTTTTCTTTAATTTCCGTTTCATTCCTCAATGTCTTCTTCGATTGGGATATCTTTTATATTTCTATAAAATAATGATATTTTTGGCAAAAGGTGTATTATTTAAAAGAGACAAGTTTTTGGATACAGTTTTTAATTTGACATGTGCGAAATGGAAGAGATGGATGTAAAATGTTTGAAGATGAAAAAGAATTTTTTTTGTCGTTTTTTTTTTATATATTTTTTTGTCTACTTTTTTTTTGAATGATCCCTCTGAGAACGTGATGTTGGAAGTGAGCGCGGAATTCAAATAAAGTGAAAGAGAAANCATGTGCGAAATGGAAGAGATGGATGTAAAATGTTTGAAGATGAAAAAGAATTTTTTTTGTCGTTTTTTTTTTGAATGATCCCTCTGAGAACGTGATGTTGGAAGTGAGCGCGGAATTCAAATAAAGTGAAAGAGAAAATGCTCATCATGGANTTTTTTTTTGAATGATCCCTCTGAGAACGTGATGTTGGAAGTGAGCGCGGAATTCAAATAAAGTGAAAGAGAAAATGCTCATCATGGAGTTCATCTGTCCAGTCGTTGACAGAAATAATGTTCTCATAACCCTTCCTGTTTTGGCTCTAAAAATGTAACTCTATGACTCTTTGAGTCTTATGTTCTCATGAATCTCTGCCACTTTGAATTACGCATACTTATTCCACTCATTCTCAACTGATTTATGTTGACTTTCAAACACATGCATGTCTTGGTATTTTAAATTTTATTTAAAAATTTCATTCAATTTGAAAATAATTTTAGAAAACATTTCAATTTTTTTTTGGGTTCCAACGGATATAAAGCAAACCAATATGAACTACATTCAAAATTCATCATCCGAAAAATTAAAAAAATTTTTGAATAATTAAGATATAAGAACCTAAAATGAAATTTGAGATACCTGAATACGTAAACTAAACCTAAAAATTAGGATAATATACATTAAATATACGTAAGAACTTTAAAATATTTCTTAAAATTTTAGCCCATATTGGATGTAATAGCACATAGTTAGATAAATAGGGTGTGGTTGATATTGCGTGTTATGCTGTTCCAAATTATTTAAAAAAAAAAGNTAGCACATAGTTAGATAAATAGGGTGTGGTTGATATTGCGTGTTATGCTGTTCCAAATTATTTAAAAAAAAAAAGGGGTACCTTGACATTACCCAGAACCAAACTGAAAAAAATTCACAAAATAATTAAAAATTAAGTNAAAAAAAAAAGGGGTACCTTGACATTACCCAGAACCAAACTGAAAAAAATTCACAAAATAATTAAAAATTAAGTTACATCCGGAATTAGAGGATGTTGACCTTTCAGGGTTGCAAATTTATAAACTTTTTAATTGACTATGAGTACACTATCTCTATTAATCTGATATTAGAGTTTACTTAATTACATTAACATAGATTATGTCAAAATTTTGACTTGGTTAAGTTTATATTCATAAATAATTTAAAGAAAAAAAAACTAAAGAAAAACTTATAATAATTATTCTAAATAATAGAATAAGAGAAATGTGGAAATGATAAAAACGTAAATCAAAAGGCTCCATTGCCGTCTCGTTATTTTTATGATTATGCTAAAAATTATGTTTACTTGTTTTATGTTTAGAAATTTTTTTATTTTGCAAATTTGTAAATTTGCCAAAAAATGTTGGTTTTTTNTGTTTACTTGTTTTATGTTTAGAAATTTTTTTATTTTGCAAATTTGTAAATTTGCCAAAAAATGTTGGTTTTTTTAGAATGGGTGTTTGAGAATATGCTTTCCGCGTTACTTTAACACTATCAATTTTGTCATTATTAATAGTATTGAGTAATTGACTATCAAGAATGAGTAAGAAAAAAATTTTATTGCAATTTTTTTTCTCGACATACACGTTTTATATTTGAAACGCTATGTGTAAACTAGTAAATTCATCATGTTGTTCACTNGTTTACTTGTTTTATGTTTAGAAATTTTTTTATTTTGCAAATTTGTAAATTTGCCAAAAAATGTTGGTTTTTTAATAATGGGTGTTTGAGAATATGCTTTCCGCGTTACTTTAACACTATCAATTTTGTCATTATTAATAGTATTGAGTAATTGACTATCAAGAATGAGTAATAAAAAAATTTTATTGCAATTTTTTTTTCTCGACATACACGTTTTATATTTGAAACGCTATGTGTAAACTAGTAAATTCATCATGTTGTTCACTNTTTTTTTTCTCGACATACACGTTTTATATTTGAAACGCTATGTGTAAACTAGTAAATTCATCATGTTGTTCACTTAATGTTAGACTGTAGTCAGACGTCAGTACCGGCAACTCTGTTAACAGTTGAGTCGGATTCTTGAATTTTTTTAGTTATAAAAACTACATGATTTGAGAATTTTGTAAAGTTTCATTTATTTCACACCCTGTGTGAATAATATAAATCTGAACTTGTTTTTTTTTATATATATTTTCACTTATTCTTGTTGGTCCCTGTTATTTCCTTTCCTTCCGTGTGAACTGTAGGATGTGAGCCATATGTTTGAAATACTTTTTCAATCTTTTGGTATACATGCTAACAAGACGATGTGTCCTAAATCACAATTTCTATGTTTTTCGTCTCTTCCACTACAAATCTGTTAAATTCTTCCTTGTTCACCCAACTAATCCATTTACAGGCAACATATACTCTTCTGGTTAGGATTAAATTGTCAGCGCCTGGATTTATTGCGGTTGTCATTATATACATGAAATAAGACAAGAAATTTTGAAAATACATCACTATTTTGCCGTTTTATGTATCAAAGTTTGTGAAATACAGTTTGTCAAATAAAATTTATCAAACTCAGTGATTTCTTGATAACTTGAATCAATTAATTTTGATGGACTCCGACGATTCATCAATCACTACTACCATTTACAAACTTAAATTGTATAAACCGTAGAATTGCCCGTAGACTAAACCATACCTTGTCTGCATGTAACTGCGGAGGGTGTTCATGGAACTTGTACTTGCAAAATCAACAATTGATATCTGAGGTGTAAACCTATACTAGTTCAGGTACTAACGGTAGATAGGTATGATACCAACGTCAAGAAAATCGTCAACCATAAATTATTTCGAAATGTATTTTAGTGCATTTATCACAGAATTGTTGGAATTGCATATGAGCTCATGTTATTTTAAGTAAATCTTGTTATTGTGTCAACAAAAAATAATTTTTTTATGCTATGACTTGTATCTATGCTTTACCTTCGAGACAGCACAATGCTGTTCTAAGTNTGTATCTATGCTTTACCTTCGAGACAGCACAATGCTGTTCTAAGTATGTTTCTCATAGTTCTAAAAAAGCGGTTCGTTGATGCTATGATTACACTCTTCAGTATTTACCCTCTCGATTCTGGTCGAAGCATATTTTCTTATTGTTCTAAGTGAAACGTTGGTGTATGCTATGGTTCGTATGATTTTGACTGATTTTTGTTAACGCAAATGTAGTTAATCTACGCATATTTTCGTTTGGTCGCCACCAAAGTAAAGATTTGATGCTATGATTAGAAAAGCTGACATCTTGCCCTCACTGAACTATATCATGTTAGTCTAATAAGTGAATTTTGTGATATTCGCAACCAATATATGAGTCGATCATTGTTCATCAATCTATTCAACGTCACCCATGTCGATCAATGTTGAATAATTTCAATTAATTTTCTCTGTACCTACCAATGTCAATGAATGTCACGCAATTGCTCAAATGTCAATCAAAGTCGGTCAATGTCGATGTTTTTTAAGGAATATCCCGAAATTCAATCATTCTCAATCATCATCGCTGAATATTCTCAAATTAACAGTTGCGAGAAGTTGCCACCAGTATATTATATTAATGAATAAAAAATTAAAAGTCATTTTTGAATTAATTAATTGAAGTTATCAAGAAATAGCTAATTTTGATAAATTTTATTTGACAAACTGTAGTTTGTAAAAATAAAATTCAAATTGACCAACATTTACTCCAATTACCTAAAATAGTTAGAATATTAGTTAAATTTGGTAATTTAATGTCTAAATATTGGATACAAGTGGAGTATGTTGAGTGTTGGAAGGTCTGTTTTTGTAGTTTGTAAGTGAAAGTGAGTGAAAGTGTTGTGTCTGACTCAGCCTCTCACTCCTGTGTTGATGGGAGGAAATGGAATTAAAACCTCTGATTCTTCCAAAGAAGGGAAATTGGAAAAGTGAAAAAGGAAGATGAGAAAATATCGGAATCTGAAGAGTCTCCCATGGCGAAATAAAAGGGTTTTGTTAGGATAAATCAGTTTACTAAAGTGGGCCTTTTGTCATCATCACTTTCTCTTTAATGCATCTCTGTCTTTACAAAGTCCATTCCCATCCAATCATAACTCAATAAACAATCTCTTTACTTTCTTTTACTTTATCCACTACCAGTACTAAATATCATCTTTTACCAACTCAATCTTTTGTCTTTATTTCTGTCTTTGATATACAAATTAAAATTTGTACTTTTCATCTTACATTGAACATTTTTGGCTGTAACATATGTCAAAACTTCAATCTGAGGAAATTAGACTTGATTACTACTTCCAAAAGACCAATTTCCTTTTCATGTCTTAAGGATGACACGAAGACCATTGTTCATTTGATGGAACAAGTAAGAAGTAGGAGCAGTAGCAGGTAGCTCAAACTTTTTTTTGATTATTTCCGGATGAATGTAAAAGTTTGATTAATTTTCCATTTCTCTGACATTAGAATGAAGAGATTTGTGATTGGTTGGATTGATTTTGATACGAGATTACAACTATTATTCCTCAGTATTTTCATCTACTGTGGCTTCGAATGGGTGCGGTGTGGTATACAGGGTGATTAATGTTACTTGATCCATTCTTTCTGCAGTTGCTAGACAGTAAAAAGCGCATAAAATGAAAACTTGCACGGTGAAAATGTGTGCTTAAGGTGTCGTAATCATATTTTTATATCACAAAATATTTTGTTGGCCAACTTCACCTTGCGGTCTTGCATAAAAGTTTTAGTGTACTGAAGTTGTCAAAATCTTTTTAGAAAAAAAAAATGATGGAAATAAGTTGTATCACCCTGTATATGAACTGTATGGATTAGATGATATGTGAGGGAGTTCAATTGAATGGAAAATGAGTGTCTGAGAAAGAAGTCGTTGTGTAAGAGGCTTAACTTCGTCTCATTTCTTCTTTTGTCGATTTGAGATGACTGACTTCGACTCCTGAGACTTTTTGAACTTGAGGGGTCACACCCTCCTACGTCCTGTAATTGACAGTTTTCAGTTATACCAAGGACAAAATAAGTCCCGCTAACTGACATCCACACATCAGAGGAAAGGAAGCTTCATTAACTTAAATTTAGCTGGAATTTTAAACCTTAACCAACAAGTACTCCACGCCTAGTAAAAATCCTTCACGCTTTAATCCGTATTAATATTTTATAATTTGACAAGGCGGAGTGTGAAGATCCTAATTTTACATGGTACTCAACTGACATGTAACTTTTATTGAAACTAAACCCTAAAAACCTAAGGAATAAACGTGAGCAATTCAACATGATTTCAATTTTATATGCAGTAAACTTTGTCATAATGTTTTTTTGAAGGCTGTAGTAAGATACATGAAGTGATTTATAGTAATAGCCACTAGATTCCTGTGGTATGAAGCTCGGATCTTCACATTGGAGGTGCGGGTTCGATTCCAGGGTCTGACAAGATTACGCTCTCAACCTTTTCTGGTTTAAATATAACTTCCCCTACCCGTGGTTCCAATCCAAACTGAACTATCATCTGAATAAAATATTAATTAAAAGATTCTAAACTCTCGTAAATACAATAAAGATTTTTCATATTACCGTAGTTTGTATAACTAGTTATATCATGTTGTTAGCTATCCTCAACATGTTCAGTTGTATATGTACAGATCTTTAGCTGATTTCTCTCTGTACATTGTGACATCAAAAGCTTCGTAAATTAAATTAGTAGCGCTTTATAAAGTGAATGTCCAATCCAAAACCTCTTGTTCTCCATTGGGAACTGGAACTCATAGGATTTTGTCGCCTAGGATTAGTATAAAACAACCAGGACTTCACACCCTTTGTAATTAGAGAGCAGAACGGCTGGNTTGACAAGGCGGAGTGTGAAGATCCTAATTTTACATGGTACTCAACTGACATGTAACTTTTATTGAAACTAAATCCTAAAAACCTAAGGAATAAACGTGAGCAATTCAACATGATTTCAATTTTATATGCAGTAAACTTTGTCATAATGTTTTTTTGAAGGCTTTAGTAAGATACATGAAGTGAATTATAGTAATAGCCACTAGATTCCTGTGGTATGAAGCTCGGATCTTCACATTGGAGGTGCGGGTTCGATTCCAGGGTCTGACAAGATTACGCTCTCAACTTTTTCTGGTTTAAATATAACTTCCCCTACCCGTGGTTCCAATCCAAACTGAACTCTATCATCTGAATAAAATATTAATTAAAAGATTCTAAACTCTCGTAAATACAATAAAGATTTTTCATATTACCGTAGTTTGTATAACTAGTTATATCATGTTGTTAGCTATCCTCAACATGTTCTGTTGTATATGTACAGATCTTTAGCTGATTTCTCTCTGTACATTGTGACATCAAAAGCTTCGTAAATTAAATTAGTAGCTCTTTATAAAGTGAATGTCCAATCCAAAACCTCTTGTTCTCCATTGGGAACTGGAACTCATATGATTTTGTCGCCTAGGATTAGTATAAAACAACCAGGACTTCACACCCTTTGTAATTAGAGAGCAGAACGGCTGGNGATTTTGTCGCCTAGGATTAGTATAAAACAACCAGGACTTCACACCCTTTGTAATTAGAGAGCAGAACGGCTGGTTAATTAATACCCACGAATTACTAAAATTTAATTTATTAGTTTTCAAATGAAGCTCAGATTTTGGTATACACTAATAAGAGGGAAGGGCATTTCTGTTGTTTACTTTGTAATATCCATGTGGATATAAATGCACCTTTTTGGTTGAGTTGAAGTACAATGTCGACAAATTATAAGGATAGAGAAAGTTGTGAGAGAAAATTTTTCCTATGAAATTAGTAACATTTCTATTTCTCTTTGATTGCCTTTTAGTTGATAATAATAATGTAAATGTAGTGACAAAGTATACTTGAGGGAATTGAGCGTGACAAACGAGGCGAGTAGTCGGAAAAGTATGATACCTGTATTTGTTACTTTTTTGTTCCTCAGAAGAAGAATTTTTGTACTAGAAGCAATAAATAAAATAGAAAACTACTACGTACCAGCAAGTAGTTATTCTGTTTGCATGAGTATAATATCGATAGTTTCAAGTTATCCTATGGTTTCTCCATGTAATGGATCCCAAGGGTAGAATTAATGCAAATACCTCCATATGTTGGATATTTTATTAAAGATCCAATTTCCTTCTCTAAGAGACCATATATCTTTTGCCCATCCAACTAAAACAATCCATCAAATTACTAAATCGACATACAATACATCCAATCCAGAGTGCATTGCACTTCCTTCATATTGACAGAATAGGGTACCTCATGGTTTTATATTTCATATGTACCTTCGAGGCTCAACTTGGCCATGTAAGCTTAGACATATGACCATCTGTACAAACCACAAAACTATCCTTAACTTTAGTACTCGTATACTAAGTCAATAGTAGTGGGGTATGCAATCATCGTGTCCGTCTGCCTGTCTGCCTGTCTGTCTCAATCATTCACCAAAATCCGTATGTCAGGTTGTATTTAAAGACAATACTATAACATAAATATAAAACTATATAACGCTACAATTGGTCAAATTTATAAAATAGTTCCGTCAAACCTTCAAACACCATATGGTTTCTATGATTATACGATCATATACCTGCTTTGATTCGGCTTAGGTAATGGTTTCTGCAAATGGTACTCATGACAATTTCTATGATTATGGTCTACATTTGCCGTCTACACTTGACCTACATATATTTCAAGNAAATGGTACTCATGACAATTTCTATGATTATGGTCTACATTTGCCGTCTACACTTGACCTACATATATTTCAAGTACACTAGCTTCCTCAGATACCTATGGTTAAACGACTACAGATACCTCAACCGCTTATGGCTAAAAAATTGCAAGTATTTGAGTATAAGGTTATGTATCTCTGTAAGGTTATGTTTACTGGTTTTAACTATTAAAATGGATTATTTTTATCAAATTTTCAGGTACCTTTCTATTGGTTGCACATATTGTACCTATCAGNAATGGTACTCATGACAATTTCTATGATTATGGTCTACATTTGCCGTCTACACTTGACCTACATATATTTCAAGGACACTAGCTTCCTTAGATACCTATGGTTAAACGACTACAGATACCTCAACCGCTTATGGCTAAAAAATTACAAGTATTTGAGTATAAGGTTATGTATCTCTGTAAGGTTATGTTTACTGGTTGTAACTATTAAAATGGATTATTTTTATCAAATTTTCAGGTACCTTTCTATTGGTTGCACATATTGTACCTATCAGAGAGCAAGGTTGGTAGAAAAGTTTTTACAAATCCTTACTCTTCCAACCTCTTAAGTCAAACATCTTTTCATAGTACTTTAAAATTGTATGAAGAAAAAAGTAAAAAATGTTTTGTAGCCTGTCGAGAACATAGACAGGGCATAGGGTCATCAGCTGTCATAATTATTAACCAGTCCATCCGTTTGGGCTTGGTAGTTTTTCTTACAATAATATGTTAATTCATTATGCAAAACATATACTGGGTGCAGTTTAGAATGTATCAGTATCAACGAATGTAATAAAACTTTTGTGTTATGTTGTTAAAAACTGTAAAAAAAAAATACTTGATGAAACGGTTATTACTACCAGTTGTTTTTCAAATGATACAATAAAGACTTACAACACTAGAATTTTGTATCTTATATGTGTTATATGATCTTTACGATTGTTGAAATAGTAATACTGTCGCAAAATTTAAGTATTTCAACCTGTGACCTTGTATTCCATATTTTTTGACAAACCTAGTGGAAACAATAGTAGGTCAGCTTTCTTTATATTCACTNAACCTGTGACCTTGTATTCCATATTTTTTGACAAACCTAGTGGAAACAATAGTAGGTCAGCTTTCTTTATATTCACTTCACATCTANTGTATTCCATATTTTTTGACAAACCTAGTGGAAACAATAGTAGGTCAGCTTTCTTTATATTCACTTCACATCTAACAAAAAGTATAATTTAAAAATAAATAAATTCTATATCACAAAGTAATGAAAAACTTTTGAATATATATGTCGTAGGACTATAATATTTGCTTCAACATCTTTTTCAATGAATATACATGATATAAACATTTGAGCTACCTCTCCTCCTCTCTTNATAATATTTGCTTCAACATCTTTTTCAATGAATATACATGATATAAACATTTGAGCTACCTCTCCTCCTCTCTTCAATCCAAATATTTACATTTCTATGAAAGTTTAAGTATATTTTTGATTAATAAAAGGAGTGATCATCATAAATTAAGTTTTTGAGCCTCCAGCCTATTCAAAATACCCATACTTTCCTTTCCTATAATTGCCCAATCGGATCTGCATTAATCATTTTTACTTGACGTCGGCAAACGCCTGAGACCTCAAGCGAAGAACAAGCGTCTCAAACAATATCTTTTAACAAGCAATATAATTCCTTTAAATTGCTAATTTGCATAATATAGATCCATCAGACTTTGGGATTGATTCAAATATTATAATTTGAAAATAGTAAAAGTAGCGAAAGTTGGGCGTCTTATAACTTCTACTAGTTTGAAAATATCAAACCAAAGTGACAGTGATACGCTTCAGTGAAGTGTATCGACACGCCTTGACTTTCACTCGCCATATTACATGAAAAAGGTGTAATCCGTTGCAAGAAAATTTTTTTTTTTTCACTTTTTCAACATTACAAATCCTGTCTCTTTTACAACTTCTGTGGTGGTGTGTCTATTGATTTCTTTCTTGTATATCTACCTGATTTTTTATTCGTTTATAACACGATGCTTTCAATATAAACCATGTTTGGTGCAAAAAAAAAATCAAAGAAAAAAAAATTGACTAATGCACGCCAAGTTGCATTAAATTAATTGGCATCAAATTTCAATATTCCGTGCAGTAGTCTATTTTTCTTCTCGTTTACCGGAAAACACTACTTATAGTACTTGAAAAATATTGTAGAACATTGTCGTGATACAATGTGTTTAGAATAAATTTATAGTTTGAGACATGAACTTTTCGAAATTTAACTCAAAATTATTGTGTAATAACTTGCCGGGAGGTAAAAATTAGTACCGACTAAAAAAATTTACCCAAAATATAGAAAAAACCGAAACTCGAAGAAATGAACATTTCCATTGTTTCAGTTTGTATCACGATAGACATNCCCAAAATATAGAAAAAACCGAAACTCGAAGAAATGAACATTTCCATTGTTTCAGTTTGTATCACGATAGACATGATTAAGACAAAGAAGTGAAGCCCAAGTTTTGTGAAATCGTATCAAAAATGGCTTCTTATAAGTGTTACTGTTAGAAATTTTGCATCACGACATGGCATGGTTTTTTAGTCAATTTAGTGAATAGATATCATTTCTTAAATTTTGATTTTGCTATCCTNATCACGACATGGCATGGTTTTTTAGTCAATTTAGTGAATAGATATCATTTCTTAAATTTTGATTTTGCTATCCTTTTCACAATAAAGTACTAATATTTTGTCCCAACAAATCACTGGTTCTAATTTTTTAAACTGCATCCAAAAATTTTTTTGTCAGTTACAACATTTTTGAATGAGGAGGTTACCGTGGGAGAAAAATGTTAACATGTTATACAAATTTTCTTACTAATATTGTAAATACTACTCGGAGAATGAGCAGGACGAATGAAAGTAATTAGACGCAGCATGGCGTGGGTTCGCTTATGACTATGAGTTTTATTATTTTTCACATGCTATTGAGAGTGATTGGGGTTAGTTGAGATAATTGTAGTGACCAGTTCAACTATTGCTAGTTATGTAAAAGTCGCTTAAAAGGCCAAGTAGTCCCAACTTCAAACTAAATTATCTCGATCTAGCAGCTTGGGAATGATTCCAAACTTTAGGTATCCCTCCGTCAATTAATCAGTGATTATGATTAACGTAATATTCCATCAATTTTTGCTAAAGTAAAATATAATTGATCATCACATTTTTCCTAACTGCCAATTGCGACTTACCGACCAAGAATGAACCGGACATAAGATTATGAGATTGATATTCACTTTCAGAAGAAGGGATTTTTAGATTGCATTTCATTATATAGCAAGTCCAACCTCCTACTCTTATCTTACGCCGGTATTACGCTTCATATCATTCGTCCTTGATTCGAATGAAATTCAGACATTCTGAATTTTTGCAAAAATCATTATTGTTGTCAAAGTATAATTCAGTATAATTGCATCATCTATTGCAAAAATTTAACAATCATACTCCATTTCATTCAAATAAAGGACGAATTACCAGCATAATGTGGGCGTTAGCTGTTTTAATTGAAAGTCAAAGAAAATAAGTTATCTTTTTGTTGGAACACCCTGTACAACTTTCGACACAGAAAAGTAATAATTGTGGAGCTAACTTAATCTCAAAAGGATACTGAAAACACTCAACTCAAAAAATTTTTGTATACTTTCCACTTCTTAGTATGATTATAATCTTATGAAATCTATATCTCAAATCCAAAACTTTAATAAGTTTTCTAAAATTATAAGATATGACTCTGTAGTTAAGTAACAGTAATATAAATTTCTGCCTTGCAGGTGTATGCCAATGATAAACAGTCACTACAACTCCATTTCCGGTATTTCTCAGTATACACTCATAAAATCCAAATATTCATAACTTTTTAACCTACGGATGTTTAAATTTGAGTCATATTTGAATTTTAACTTATTACTATGACTAACAAGTTAAAATTCTCAAGTTCTGCTCGATTAGTTAAAAAAAATCAAAACAGACTAGATTAGTAATGGTTTATTTGTTAGATTGTTGCATTTATAAAAATGGTGATATGATGAATGATTCAACTCAAACACTTGAGTACTTGTCCTAATCTACATCATCAGTAAAAAAATAAATTTTTTTTTGAAGGGCTTAGTTGTCTCAAGTGGTTTGGCTACTAGTTCTAAGGGTCTCAAAATAGAACATTTGTTATTCCGACATGAGGGGAAATGAGAAGAAAATTGTATAAATTTACTATTTTGATTCTTGTTGTTCCGAGGGCAGAGAGTAGGAGTTTACCCCCATTTCCCCTTACTTTTCATTTCATTCCCAGTGACTCTTCTAGACCACTTAGTTCTCAAATGACAATAATTTTTATATATATATTTTTTTTGAACCAAAGGTTCTGTCGGTGGAAGTGATGGTGTTGTGCGCGTCGAAGTGACATGACTCATCGCCAAGGGTAACTAAGTAAATACAATTACACATTGTAAAATGGAATACATCACAAGCTCCTTACTACTGTCATGAGGATATCGAAAAAAAAAAATACTTTTAGATCCTCTGACTACATCTAGTTTCTCAGTTTTTGTCATATCTAGTACGGTACTGGGTATTAGATATATTATATATCTGTATAAGAAGGTCATAACTCTAACTGATATCTTCTACACCCATCATATCTGTGGTTGCTATCCATCCAGCTAGGAAATCATGAAATCATATATACAAATGAATTTACACGATGTTTATTTTTTGACTTGATATGTCATGCTAAATATTTTAGTAGTATCTATATTTTATAACTCTATCGACCGCAATTTAAACTGAAACAGAATTTTCTATGCTTCCTTTTTTGTTTTATTATTAAAGATAAGAAACTTTTTGGTACCTTGTTTCGATCATAAGTAAAGGTATATGAAATGGTAAAGGAATTTTTAGTCATAGCTCCTCCCATTATATATGAATGATACCTGNCATAAGTAAAGGTATATGAAATGGTAAAGGAATTTTTAGTCATAGCTCCTCCCATTATATATGAATGATACCTGCTCATTGGAGTAAATCGCAGAAGTCTAAACAGAAGTCTAAAAAAAATTTTTTTTTTTTTAATAATTCTTTTTCACTTATATATATATTATTACTCATAAGGTGCACAACTCTATTCGAACCAAGGATACATGANCATAAGTAAAGGTATATGAAATGGTAAAGGAATTTTTAGTCATAGCTCCTCCCATTATATATGAATGATACCTACTCATTGGAGTAAATCACAGAAGTCTAAACAGAAGTCTAAAAAAAAAAATTTTTTTTTTAAATAATTCTTTTTCACTTATATATATATTATTACTCATAAGGTGCACAACTCTATTCGAACCAAGGATACATGANAATAATTCTTTTTCACTTATATATATATTATTACTCATAAGGTGCACAACTCTATTCGAACCAAGGATACATGACTCATCAGAGTGGCATTATTGAGTTACTGATTCAGGGTCAAAGACAATCTAAATATTGACTAAGCGAACCGTGATGTAGCAAAATTTTGCTTACATGCAGGCAGAGTTTTATCATCAAATAAAAGATTAATCACCCTGTACTTAATTGAATATGGGAATTAGATATAGGTGTAGCCAAATTATGTGAAATGAAAATATATTAAACATTCTGTAAATAATGGGATATATCAAATGAATCAGATCGTAACATGCAGATTAATCAAATTAATTGCCCTAGGGCATATTAACTCAAACCAGTCAATTAGTGGGGATAACCAGTGAATATAGACTATGGTTCGTTTATGATGTTTGTTGCATGAAAATTTGGTTATTAGATTTGGTAATACACTAGTAAATGTAGTTGAATGAAAATTTTTTAATATTTTTATTATAATTTTGAAACTGATAAATATAGCTACATCAAGTATACAACTTTAAAAGTTTAGCACTTAAAATTTCTATTTCTTTTTTTGTGTTTTTTTTTTACTGTACATTATCTGGTACTTTTGAAAAATGAGTCTTTGACTGAGCTTCTCAAGTGTAAAACCAGGAAGCCAAAATACTTCCAGTTACTTTTCATTCCGTAATCAATTAATCCGGCTCACTTCAATCCATAGCCCAAAANGTAATCAATTAATCCGGCTCACTTCAATCCATAGCCCAAAATATGTAAATTACAGTCTGCAATTATTCATACGTCCAACTCAATTTTTTTTCATACCCAATCGTATAATTCAATAAACTAATCCTTCCATTCACTCTTTTTATATAGAATGTTAGGATTTTATATATATATACCCTTTTAGATGGGAAAGATGGACATAAAAAAGATGAAAGTCCTTGTACAAAAAACAAAATTTCAACAATGAGTATTAGAGTGTGGTATGAATGGTAGTAATGTACTNATATGTAAATTACAGTCTGCAATTATTCATACGTCCAACTCAATTTTTTTTCATACCCAATCGTATAATTCAACAAACTAATCCTTCCATTCACTCTTTTTATATAGAATGTTAGGAAATTTATATATATATACCCTTTTAGATGGGAAAGATGGACATAAAATAAATGAAAGTCCTTGTACAAAAAACAAAATTTCAACAATGAGTATTAGAGTGTGGTATGAATGGTAGTAATGTACTNATGAAAGTCCTTGTACAAAAAACAAAATTTCAACAATGAGTATTAGAGTGTGGTATGAATGGTAGTAATGTACTGTGGTAGTCATAAATCAGAGTATTTTGTATCTTTTCATTGGATTCCTTTCCCTTGAGAAAGAGTCTGAGAATATTCAAGAGATCAGGGGAAGGAAGAGAAAGTAAATCATTCTGCAGTAGAAAAAATCCACTAGGTGTCAAGGTAGGTTTATGCAAAAAAAAAAAGTAATGAGAAAAAAAATCCTACCCAAAATGAAAAAGTAGTTTAGGGAGAAAAAAAATTCCTCTACTCACTTTCTCCTATCTTATTTTATTTTCATCCTATTTTGTACATTTTCTCTCTCTTAGCCCTATAGGTTTGTTGATATCATTTGTACTTTGTATTTTTTCTTTTCCCTTGGTAATTTTGTTATTTTGCAATACCTACTCAAACAATGTTATTATAAAAGCTACATACAGTATGTCTCATCTTGTTTGAACCATAATTTCTCCACTTACACCTTAACTCCATCTAACCATCATCGTTGCTCAATATATAATTATACTGGGCAACATAAAAAAAAAATTACGAATTAAAGATATGATAAAAAAAAAATTTCTTTTGTTATTCAAAATTCAAAAAATTTTATCAACCATATCTGTGCTAAGTATAAAAAATCCAGCAAGTTGCAACAATTAGGCAAGATACATCTAGTCAATCCAAAGCTACTGAGAGTAAATAAATGTGCTTGTACAAATCTGTAGATAAAAGCAGACTTTCCATTGGTTTTAAGAAAATGCGACATACTGCACGCATTCATGTGTATCATAATCAAANCCATATCTGTGCTAAGTATAAAAAATCCAGCAAGTTGCAACAATTAGGCAAGATACATCTAGTCAATCCAAAGGTACTGAGAGTAAATAAATGTGCTTGTACAAATCTGAAGATAAAAGCAGACTTTCCATTGGTTTTAAGAAAATGCGACATACTGCACGCATTCATGTGTATCATAATCAAANAGATAAAAGCAGACTTTCCATTGGTTTTAAGAAAATGCGACATACTGCACGCATTCATGTGTATCATAATCAAAACTTTAAAAGTTTTTTTTTTATTAATTCTGCCTGCCAAACTTTGTGTTCGTAACTTTTGTTCAGAATTATTGACAAAAGGAAGTCTGTCCTGAAGTGAGTTGTTAGTTCCAGTTGGAATGATTTGAATGTAATTTTCCAATGATAGAGTAGTGGGAGGTAAAGTTTATACAAAAAAAAAAATGTTGAGTCTGCAATTCTTGAAAAATGAAGAGAAAGTTTGGAATAAGCCATTTGGGAAATTCGAACCGTCCTTTTCACTGTGAAAAGAGAAAGTGAACCAGTTTGTGAATAGGAAAAGGAAGACAATCGTTAAGTTTGCTTTGACTTCTCCGGTGGCACTTTCAAAAAGTGTTTGGAGTAAGTTGATCCGCTAGATATTATTGATCAAGAACCTTAGATTATTACATGCACTAACTCATGTTTCCAACTAAAAAAACTCAACAAAATTCAAACTTATTTTTAGTTTTTTTTTTTTTTTTGTTTTCTTATTTCCTTCCTTGGAACCATCTTTTATCCTCATAGTTTTAAAATTTTCTTCCTTTGGCGTCTTCTGTCGATGTAATAATGCTGTCAACCAAAGAAAGCCATATTCTAAAAAAAAAAAGAAACTTTGAAATGTTTTTCTTTTTATGTCCCTACTCCCCGAATGATTGAGATAAGAAAAACCAAAATCTCGTTGGTCCTTATTACTTTCTCACTCCTTGATCATTCCATATGATTGGAAGATCTTGTAGTTTTAGAAGGATAAAAAAAAGAAGGAAGTGCACCCTCCTGTAAGAACTTCCAAAGAAGAAAAAGCTTCCGTTTCTATTTCTAAGGATTTCTTGGGTGAATTCTTTGGATTTCCATCAAAAAGCTCTAGTAGAAGAGGAGGATTAACCGATTTCTTATTAAACTCCAGTGACTCACTCGTCTACACGATCATTCACTACACAACTTCAATGAAATCCTACTGAAATAAAACGAAAATGTTTGGTGTAAGCAAAAGGAAGACAAAGTGCTGGAAGGAGGGATGAGTTCCGATGGATCGTCCTAAAGTTAAAAAAAAAAATTACTTCCAATTCCTTTCATTTTTATTTTCTAAAGGAAAATCCGATACTTGTTACAAATATATATAACTACTATATATAGTTTTTAACTAGTTATCGATAAAAGACTGTAAGACCAATGAAAATTGTTGGTATACAGTAAACCTCGGATAAGTCGAACTCGTTTAAAATGAACAAATTGTAAAAGTCCGCGTGCCCGGAGACCGGAAATGTGAAAAATGTCACATTGCTAAACCGAACTCGGTTAAACCAAATCCTCGATTAAGATGAATCATTTTTCGAGTTTTCAGTACATAAATCACATGCTTTTTACCATGGTTAACAAGAACATCATTAAATTTGCCCAATTTTTACAAAACCTTGAATTAAAAAAAAAAAAAATTTAATATAAAATTCATTTCGAGTGTCTTTTTAAACATGGGAATTAGCAAACAGAATATGGCAAGGATATAACTTTTAGTTATATTTATCGATTCTAGACCACTATATCATAGACCAATATACAGTTATATTATAAATTATTTTAAACTTTGGCTAAAATAATTAAATAAATTTCAATGTTGTTTGTTTAGCTAATGCNCCAAATCCTCGATTAAGATGAATCATTTTTCGAGTTTTCAGTACATAAATCACATGCTTTTTACCATGGTTAACAAGAACATCATTAAATTTGTCCAATTTTTACAAAACCTTGAATTAAAAAAAAAAAAAAATTTAATATAAAATTCATTTCGAGTGTCTTTTTAAACATGGGAATTAGCAAACAGAATATGNAAAAAAAAAAAAAATTTAATATAAAATTCATTTCGAGTGTCTTTTTAAACATGGGAATTAGCAAACAGAATATGGCAAGGATATAACTTTTAGTTATATTTATCGATTCTAGACCACTATATCATAGACCAATATACAGTTATATTATAAATTATTTTAAACTTTGGCTAAAATAATTAAATAAATTTCAATGTTGTTTGTTTAGCTAATGCAGAAGCCAAGTCTCGGTTATTATGAACCAAATATTTCGGTCCCCCAGAAATGTTCGGCTTATCCTTGATTTACTTTATACAAAAAGATTGACACAGTTATTACTAATGACTTAAAATATAATAATCTTTTTGATTATTTAAACTTAGGACAGCTGAATGTGACCGGATTTAGGGTAGATTATGTATCACTCATTACTTACTCCAATTTCCGACTTGATAGAAAAACCGGAAATAAAAAAATAATTAGGAAATTAAATCGAGTAAAACAGTAGGTAGGATTTATAAATCGTAATCGTTAAAACAGAATTTTGTTTTTTGATTATTCAATTATGAAACTTATAAGAGAATTTTATTAACCAAAGTTTCTAATATGTATTTAGTATAAGGGCAATTGTAAAATAATGTAAGTAAAAATTAAGTTTGACATATTTTACTTTTTTGTTGTATCTATCATTGGCTGTAACCAAAAGTTAAATAATTGATATTTAAATCTTTTTAAATTTAACGATTTTCGCAGTAAATAGTTACAAATTTTTTCTAATTAAAATTGACAATTTATCGTATTTTGCCGCAGGGTAAAAAGTTTTACATAGTGAATACTTTCGTTTGTTTTTTATTGTGAGTTTGAGATCAAAATAATGGATAGTCAGTCCGGTAAAATTGTTTGGATAAAATGTCCTGTTTTACCTAGCACAATTACGGATAGACTTCTCATTTTGAAAATTATATTGATAAAACTTATTTGAGCAGATGTCTTAATTTTGTTAGTAGTAAAAGTAGTGTGGGATAGTTTGGTAGTTCACAGAATTTTAGTACAACGAAAGAAAAAATGAAAGTTGGAGAGAAAGTAATAGTAATTCTGTTTCTGAGGATAATAGACAGAGAGAAAAAAAAAGGAGGCGAATGTGAAACTCGTGCCTGTCATTTGCTCAAAATTGTTTCCCAGAATGTATTGCATTTGGGATTCTGCAGGTTGAGAAATTAGGTATAGAACTCATCAAGACCCTAACAATAGAGAATAGACACCAACCTCATTTTTTATCACTTGTCTTCACCGCTTTCCCCATTTCTTAAACATTTATCTACTTTCTAATGATGAAAGTTTTTTTTTCTCTCGGAACAATACGGATTTTATACTTTACCATATTTTAACCCTTCAACTGCTTCATAATTACAACCAACTCAAATATACATAATCCATACATACTTTTTATGTTTACACTATGTTTTTATTTTTAACAGTTAATTAATTTTGAAATAAGAGATCAGTATTTCTTTGTCTGTCTGTCCGTCTAATTTGATCCAATTTGTATCAAACAAATATAGGCTGCATGCAACAAGAGGAAATTAAAAAGGTAGAAATTTTATATAACTTTACTACACTGGTCGACAAAAATAAGTTCATCGTTTTTGAAACAATAATTTGGATCTTATAACCGTTATGGTCTTTTAACGACTTATTTTCCCTTCCTAAATCCACTATGCTGGTTTAAAATCAAATCTTAGAAATTGTTGAAATTGTGTCTTATAATGGGTGGTCTTAAAGCCTTTGACTATTGTATTTATAGAAATCTATAAAAAATGTTAAGATATTCCGCCATAAAACAAACTTCAAAATTACAATATCTACAATAAAAATTGTTTACTAAATCTATGTAAAAAAAATGTATTTAAATTTTTAATGCACATTGAGTGCATCGGTTCTTTCGGACTTTTGAAATTGTTTAGCAATTTAATAAAAAGCAGCATATAGTTGCATTGTCCAAAATTAGTGCGGTTATTCAATGCTCGCAGGAACCATAGAACTATGGGAAGTTACTTTTAACTTTATGCTTTTTGCTGGAGAAAGTAGTGTGTTTATATACAGAAGGTTATTTATATGACACAAGTTACTTTCTCAATTCAAATTTCAAAAAATGCCAACTAGGCTGAGAAGTTTAGAAGTATGCGTCTGCGGAACAGTGCAACTCGCAACTATATTTCGATCTAATTGGTCTAATTTTTTTTTGCCCTAAACCGACCAAAAAATAAACTAGCGGAGTAAAAGCAGATTCTTATTAAATTAAAAACCTTACTTGGAATGTTTAGCCCAAAATCTTGCATGGTTATGTCTCATGTTGTCCAATTTCTTGAAGTTCTTTTAACACGTAAACTAGTGAATAACTAGTAACCTAGTCTACTTTTGCATGATTTTTCTAAAACTATTAACAATGTTCTAGAAAATTTTTTATTATACGATATAAAATTAACAAAAACCATAAACACACTATACTTTCTTCAGCAAAAGGTCATGAGGTTAAAAGTAAGTTCATATGGATCTATGGTTCCTAGGACCAGTGTACATTACTATGTACAACGTACGTACACAGTTAAAACTCAACTAAATGCCAACGGTTGATATCATAACTTTTATTTTCTTAGACATTCTCACTACCACTGCTTTTACGATGTGGTTTTGATCTATATGCAAAGTTCAAACCGTTGTTACAGTTTACTAATCTTTATATTAAGTATATAACTTGTTATAAATACACATTATACACATTTACGATATTATAGATTAGCATAATAATATTACTTTAACCAAAATTCATGTTTTAATTGTAAAAGAAAGCTTGTTTATAATAAACTTTTAAATTACATTTTTCAAATACACCATATGAATACTAGTAAATATGTATATTAGAGATCTAAAAGTAGTATCACATATATCACATAATTATTGTTTTTTAAGTATATAAGTCTATGTTATTGGAGTGTTCAGCAAATGATCGGTTCCATGAACCTCTGTTAGTAATAACTTGAAGCAAAAATGAAATTGCTAGGTGGTGCAAAAGTATTTTTAGGAGTGGGGAGTAATAAACTAGTCTTATTTTTGCATTTCCTTATTTTTTATCGTTTACCAGTTGAACTAACGAATATGTCAGTCACTTGGTACGATTGAACTTTAGTCCTTTATAAACTTAACTTTTACCCTTAGACATTAACTTTTTAAGACTTTGGTCTGAAGATGACGGATTGTAAAGAGATAATGTATGCTGGGAATGGGGTGGTCATAAATCTGACCACCTCAATACCAAATCTTCTATTTTCTCATTTCTAACCATATTCCAACTGACATATCGCAGAAAGAGAATTAATGGAACTGTTCATAATAAATCTATTTACAAGTTAAGTTTTTACCATCGACTACGACGACTACCTCGGCTACATCGACTACCTCCACTGTGTTCCGTTGGAATGGTTTTGTTGATTAGTAATCATACATAAGATTTGTTAGAATGGTAGCTATCTACGTGGGGTGTGGTGTGTACACGGAGTTGTGCTACTCCTGATGCTTTCAAAAGATAAGTACCCAATTTATTTTACTATAAAACTAGAAAATGCACCTGGTTACCAAAGAAATGGAATTTGTTAATTCTACTATACATCCTTGTTAAAATTTCCTTTCTATTGTTGTCTTTTTTTTTTATTTCAGTAGGAGTAAACAATAGTGAGTAGGACTGTAGATGGTCATAGTAAGATCTATCTCAAGAATGTTGTCTTCCCATCATCTTCTCTTATGATTATTTTCATTTTGTGGGTATTTGGTTACTAGAAACCGAAATGTCGCATTGAATTTCATCCTCTTGATTATTTAAGGTCAAAACTTCTCAAGTCCTTTTTTTTTTCTTTTTTTTTTCGTTTTGGTTGAGTTCTCTAAAAAGTTCCTTTTTAGCCCTTGAAAGATCCAGAAGATAAGGTTCTTCTTGGAAAAAAGCATTTCTCAAGTGCAGGAATGAGAAATGGTCTGTCAGAAATGCTAAATATACTAGATCAGGCGGTAGAGAGAGAAAAAAAGTACAACTACTATAACAACTAGCTTATATGTTATACTAAGTTTATAGCTAACGGAAAAGTAGATGTGAATTTTTAGGTTGTTTTCTTCAATAAAAATATCATAAATTCTCAACTTCTTTCATGTTTCTCCCTCTCCGATTCATATATTTTTACTTTTTTTATCAAAACCCCTTGCTTTCACCATTATCTGACATCATCAATTTATTTCACTTTTCGTAAGTCTGAAATGATGGTGAAAGGTTTTAAGAGGACTTGAGCCATGAAGTGGTTCGTATTGTCAAAAGGTTACATATTGGTCAAACTTGTTGAAAATACTTTTAAGAGCAAATAAATTGTCTGATGACTATGTTGTTAAAAAAATAAATAAAATATAATAAAACATATTAAATATTATCCGGTAGGTTTAATACATTAAGGAAATGTGATAGGTTTTTTTTTGGTGTTATTTTAAGTGAAAATGTTACTCTAAAACAAATTTAAGTTAGTGCTAAGATGTAAACATAATAATGATAATTCATTTTTATCAATATTTTTAGACATATCATATAACGTCAGTGTAGAGAATTGTGATAACTACCTTTTTTTACATTTGAAAAAAGGTTTTCAATTTATTTATTTTTTATACAAAAGGACACATTTTGTTGAAAAACGTAGTTGCCTATGCTTTTCTTATTATTTGTATAAACATACCATAACACTTGCGTCAAATTTTTACAATCAAATTTTACTACTTGAAGCTCAATATTTTTACAATTAAATTTTTACAATCACTTCAAGCCGAAAATTTTTAAATTTTCAAATTTTCGTTCCACACTTACTTCTTGTGTAACGACAATGTGTGATTATACTGGTAAAAATCCAGAACTATCGGCGCCATAGTGTCAATGTATTATCATACTTGGCCCAATTTTACTTATCAAATTCTAATGGCTCCATTTGGCTGAAAAATACAATTTTTTGATATACTAAGACTGTGAGTCTTCAAATGAGTAACTTAACTCTAATCATTCTTAAAAAAATTAACTTCTGGTTAAACCATCAGTAGCTGAGGTATCTGAAACATCATAACCTTAGGTTGTTAGGTTGACCGGTGATTGAACTAGAAATAACACAAATCCGTAATCATTGATTTTCTCAGATTTGCATCTGTAGAAACCATTATATAAAGTGGGTCAATCATTATTAAATGTAAATATATTTAACTATCAAACCACAAATGTTTGAAGACAGACAGACAGTGGCGGATGCACACGACAATCACAAAACCTTACTAAAACTGAAGTAGCCTAAGGGTAATAAATAGTAACAACGGTTCAACCACCCTTAGACAAAATCACATCATGAAAATATGGATAGTATAGGTCATGAAAATATAACCCTAGTTATCAACAATTGCTATTAGCTAATGGATCAACCGTTGATAGATAATGTCATTGGTAACTGAAGTACCAGTCGTTGAACCCTAAGGCATAAATTGTTTAAATTTGATATAAAGCTGTTAGTGACTCAGGTGTCAACTCTTGATAGTGGATATGTCAATCTTATGTAACTGAACTATTAGTTTGATGTAGCAGATGAGCTGTTCTGATTTGAATAGTATGTTTTTCCACAGCATTGTTGGAGATGTGAGTAGAAGTTAAAGATAAGTGTCAAATTAGCATCTAACATAAAAAATGTTAATGAAAAAATACATTCTCAGAGTTTCGTATGTGTAGCATATTTGTTTCCTACAAAAGTATCAAAAACTTCAATCAAAATTCCACTAAATACTCCAAATGGCATATGTTAGTAGCATGTAATCCTAATCAAACAACCATCTGTATTAGTCATTAGTCAAACAAAATAGGTCAGTAATCCGTAATTATATAGGAACCATGTGGAGTACTCTTTATCAGAGCTATTGTATAAATCGAATCGAAGAAGGCGTATCCTTGATTACAGACACTGTCCGGAATGCATTTTGTAAACAAGTAACCCAAAGTAACATTGTAACAATAGACACCCATGTATATATTGTTACAATTATTATTACAAGTATCTATTGTTACAAACAAAGCCACAAATTCTTGGCGAAGGTCGAACAGACAGGCGAAGAGACATACAGACAAAACGATTCCAATATCCAAGTACTACTAACGGCAGTCTACAAGTATACAACCTACCCTCCAGCAACACTGTTTACCGGTTATAATTAAATCATTTTTGAACATCCAGCTAATATATTTATGAAATTAACAACAAATTTTTATAATTTAGCATCATACTTATACAAATAGTAGAAAAAATATGGAATTATGTCATAAGTGAGTTGAATTGTTGAGTGATAAATTTTGAGGTTCTTGTCAGTCAATGTCAAGGCATCATTTCTTCCTATTTATTTTCTTTTGTTGACTAGAAGTAGGGGTAAATTGAAGTATTTCATCTTGAGACGCCTTGCAGACTGTGTGGGTCTAAGCGTATATTATTATTTGCCCTTCATTCTTCACTTCAATTGTTAAGTTCTACCTTTCCAGACCATTTCCATTTGTCTAGCTTTAGAGATGAAAGACTCAGTCATGCCTCATGGATTTTGGGTCTAGTTAAATAAACAATGAGGAAGTAGATTTACATTATGCAATCCATTATGTGTACACTGACAGACGTACACTCTCAATAGGTAGACTACCCACTGTCACAACAGTACTATTGTCAGCAAAGTCCGTTGAAGGGAAGCTAATGGTGGGAAGTCTACTGTTGGACTTACTTACCACACATTCAATCAACTCAAACTCAATCGATACCTAATTTCATTGTCTTACCTGTTCAAAATTTATCCATAGAGACTGCACTTTCATTTATATCAACAGAATATTTTTTCTTGAATTGAAAACCGGGAATGACTCCCCGAAATTTACTCCTAATGTACAATGTATCCGAAAATGACTCACCAGGAAACTGATTTCAAGACAATTACTCACCAAACACTTACAACCTGACAATTTCACATCAACAGTATACTACCTCCCAGACAATAACTCACTATAAAGTTGACTACTCGAAAATAACTCCCCGATAATTTCTCACCAGAGCACTAACTCCCCGACAATCAACCCACCGGGTACATCGACATCGACTATCCGGGTTAATATAACTCCATTGGACACTGACTCCCCCCAGACTGTTACTCCAGTAGTCACAGTTACCCTGAAAACTAACTTAAGTTATAAGACAACCCCCTCCTGTGGAATTCCATGTAAGTAAACTATTAGTAAATGTTGTCGGATTGTTTATTATTCTATTGCAAAAAACTCAACCAAACAACTAAATCCAACAAAAAAAGAATAACCTTGGAACAAAACCTAATAAATTAACCTAAATAAACACTTATAACCTTTATCTAAAAAATGAAATCATAAACCTAACAAATCGTCGTCATAGCTAAAAGAAATCTAAATAAAACGTTAATAGTTAAACCCAGAGTATATGAATAAACCGTATAACTTACGCTACATCTACAGAGAGAGTTTTTAAGGGTGTTACGGGAATACCCCACACTTCGTACATATACATCTACATCTAGCTACAGAACCAAGGTTGTTTAAACCTAAATTAAAAAAAAAACGACATAGAACTAAAAATTTAAATATTTGTCCATTGTATTCTATATAAGTTTCAGTTTGCGACTTGTAGAGTAAATGTAAACGAGCCTCAGTATATGTGGAGTTAATTTCCGGTAACATTGATATTCTATCAAAGAATATTATTACTAACCAGTGTACACACCTCGACCTCACATGTGAATTAAGCTTATAAACACCTTCCGAACAAGGTAGAAAACAACTCACAGTATGATATCAAGAATTTTGTATATTCTTTTTGACCAAACTTGTTCCGTTTGACCCCCCTGACTGAATAAAATTTTTGATTTATTTTATATAATATAGAGTTTGGAGTGTTACGAGATAATATGATTTATCTTACCATTTCAAAACATCTCACAATACTATTATCATTTTAATTAGAATGATGGATTAGGTTTTGAACTCACCTAGAGGTATAATGTAGGTATAACTTTTATACCATCGTATTCCCTGTGTCCAACTTAACAAAAACGCACTTTTTGAATTAGGCGCGTGACAATTAATATATGTTTTTTTTTTCTAAGAAATATCTTTACCGACAGGGAGAAGATAAGAAGAAATTTAGGATGTCTTTTGTAAAAAAAAATTTGTTTGTAGTCAAAAGAAAATTAAGTATAAGAGTCTTATATAATTCTCACCTCCTAATCTTTTCTACTAATAAGTCCGACTGACAATAGAGAGTATCTCAGACTTTTGAGAATGAGTCAAGTGTCACTTTGTTAAGAAAAAAAAAAGAGTCATGAGAATGGATGTATGTGAGGAGCATAACGTACCAGTCTGCATACGAACGACCACATTATACCTTACCCCACACCCGCACCTACCGATAAAATGTATACTTGAAAATGAAACAAAAAAGAGAGATTTCAATTGAAAGAAAGAAGGAAGATTTAATAATAATCATAAAAGAAGTTTCTCTAAAAAGATAAGACAAAAGACTTTTGGTAGAAAACTCAAATGGAAAAGCTAAGTTTCCAATAATGTAATTCTTGTGAGAACTCACTTTCCCATCACTTCCGCCGTTTTAACTAAAGTGCTCACTATGTTCTATGTAATTCAGCACGGAATTCTATACTAAAGGACCATCACGTCCACTACGAGCACGACTATTCCTTACAACTGGGAATGACATAATTCTCATCATTCCAACAATAGTATAGCTAAGCTAGATCCATGCATATAGTAATCACTAGGTAAGGTTGACATTTCATATAGTTACAACAATACTTTAGAACCTAAGTAGAATTTTAAGTTGAGTTTCATCTTTCATTTTCCTTGTCTTGACGGTATAAAATATGTAACTATTTAGTATGCTATGCTATATCCCTTGATTCATTACTAAAGTTAACAATTAACAATACTGGTGACTACTAAAATCTCCAGTAATCTGTTAGTTTAATGTTCATTTCAAGTAATAGAGTGTATGAATTGTAAGTAAACTATATTATAAAGTTGTAAGGTATATAGTTGTGTAAGTTGTTTTGAGGTTCTCAGATTTCAGACATTGTGGAATCTTGAAAGAAGTAAACATGTTCTACTTTTAGTATGAAAATATATACAGGGTGTTTAAAGTTTTTAGAGTTATGACTAGCGACTTTATTTGCTTTCATTGTAACTTCTTGCACAGTCCGTCTAAAATTAGTTTATCCTAGGGGAGAGACTTGTGACTCATGTCATTTTGCTGGAGAAAGCAGTATCTTTTTTGTTGTTTTTATGCAAGGAAAGTTGCTAGAAAAATTTTTTTCTGGGGAAACACTATACAGTTTCAGAAAGACTTTTGAAAAGTAGAATAAGAAGTTGAAAAAATCAAGTTTCAATAATCACTAGAAAAAAAGTTATAATTTTTTGAAAATTGAAATTTTTGGGTGTTTTTTTTTTAAACACGGATCTCTTAGTATATCGTCTCAAAATAACATACAAAAATTTCAATTTTCAAAAAATCANAAATCAAGTTTCAATAATCACTAGAAAAAAAGTTATAATTTTTTGAAAATTGAAATTTTTGGGTGTTTTTTTTTGAAACACGGATCTCTTAGTATATCGTCTCAAAATAACATACAAAAATTTCAATTTTCAAAAAATCATCAACTTTTTTTTCTTAGTAATTGTAGAGCCTTGATTTTTCTACTTTGTTTCACTACTTTTATATGAACTTTCTGAAACAGTAAACACTTTCACCAAAAAAAAATATTCTTTTTAGGAGTTCAGTTGAACGAAATTAATTTATCCATACGCTTTCTCCAGTAAAAACCATCGGATTCAAAAGTACCTTCCTATAGGATAAACTAATTTTAGACGGGGTGTAGTAGCTTGCAAAGGATGTGTACAGAAAAAGGCATGAAAAAAATGACCAAATCCATAAAGTCTTGTTTACTGAGAGTGTGTTCCGTGTATTATTTGCAATTACCCACGATCCACATTCTCTTTTCACCAGAGTGGTTCATGATCTTAGCGATTTGATACGACAGTACACGAATAATATAGATCAAGAGGAAAAAAAAATGAAAATAGTACATATAGCGAAGCCCTCTCTTTCCAAATACAATTTATCAAAAATCTCGTCACACCCTATCCCAATTTGATGCTTTACTTGGAAGGAACCAAGTCAATATTTGAAACAATAGTCATAAGCAAACCCAAACTACCAGCTTTTGCATATATGTGGTAGAGAATTGATAAGGATAGAGAGGAAACTAGAATAATTGCTTTATTGAAGTATTTTGTCAATTGAGAAGCAGAAAAGTAAGGATAAAATGAAACAAATTTATACAGTATTATAAAACTTTAGACACCCTGTATAGAGAGGATTATTTGGGAAAAAGCAATTGAGATCCTCATAAGGAGGGTGGTGCTTGGTTTAGTCTACTTAGCTTTAACAAACTCAGTGTCACCCTTCTTATAAAAATCTTTATATTTTATAACATTTCCCATATATTAGTAAATTCACTATTGTGCAGGGTGGTCCGTAAGTAGGTTTGGCCTTTTGAAAATTTGTAACTCTTTATTGAGTTGATAGACGGGTCTCATTTTGGACTCATTGGGAAGCTGAATATTAAGAAGGAATATTGGGCACAATCACAAAGTTCAAGGATCAACATTACTACGGCCAATTCATGATCAAAGAAAAAATTTTTTAATTTAGCATTACAACTAGTATGGAGAAGTATTTAAAATAAAGTCTGAATTATTTAATCAACATCAATTGGTGTGGTTTAAAAAGTGCTGAAATGAATTGTTTAAATTTGCGACAATAAAAACATCCTTGGTAATTGTAATATTTTAAATTAAACAGTTTTTTTATTTGATTATGAATTGACCTTAGGAACGCCGGCTCCTGACTTTTGCGATTGTGGCCAAAATTTCTTCCTGACATTCGTCTTTCCAATGGCACAAATATGAAACTCTTCTGTTAACTCAATAAAAAGCTATATATTTACAAACCCCCAAATTTACTTAAGAACTACTCTTTCACTTTCTTGATAATGAATATGAAGTTAAAGTAGTCCAAAGATCATGTATTGTAATTTGAATAAAATAATTTAGTCAAACTTTAGGATTTCCATGTAGAAGTAAAGTTTCAAATACAGTAGTCGACTGATATAGGAGAATAACTCGTTATAAGACCGAAAACTTTTGCTGCAAAAATGATGTTCTTATTTTCGTCTACTACTGTATAATTTCAGTAAAGTGTGGTGTATCTAACTACCCATTTTGAGATTGAAACAAGAATTGTCACAAAAATTTAGCTGTGGTGGGGTACGATCCCACGTTGATTCTACCAGGGGTTTCTCTCACCAGTTGAGCTACACAGCCAATGGGATCAACCTCGCCTCAAATCTAAATACAACTCCAAAATTCACCTGTTTCTCATCGGTTTTTGTTTGCACAGAATATTTCCTCTTTCCTGGTCATTCATTGTCAAATAAGAAGATAACTTTCACATTTATGAGTTCAATAGAGAGAATAGATTCCTACCCTTATATCCCCACAAAAGTGTAAGATTTTCAAACAACTACCTTTGCATCGATGAATTTGAGATACGATACTATTTTATCTACCAATTTTATGTAAAATTTTTTAAACAATTTGCAACATCGTCAAATTAGTAGCTGAAATTTATTTTCTTATGTATTAATGCCTTGATTACATCATGCAACTTCTTGCGCAAGATTTGATGAAATTTGGGTGAATGTGAGTGAGTGAGTACAGTTTCAGCGGAACTGTATTTTATCTTCAAATTTTAGTTTCTATAACACACTCACTTTGGCAATGGTTACCATTTTATTATTATTATGCATTAGCATTAACATGATATAATTCAAAGCGCACCTATATTCAGATGTAAGTATCTTACTTAAAAAAGACCGAAATTGCATCCGATTCCAATTTCTTTCAAAGATCATGAAATTTTTCAACAAAAACTCACCCAAATAACCTACACATTCATTCCTTCTAACCAAAAATTTTATGAAATCTTGCACAAGAAAATTTCATGATCTGATTGTAGCATTAGGATAACGGTATCCAAAAGTTTAACNTTTCAACAAAAACTCACCCAAATAACCTACACATTCATTCCTTCTAACCAAAAATTTTATGAAATCTTGCACAAGTAAATTTCATGATCTGATTGTAGCATTAGGATAACGGGATCCAAAAGTTTAACATTGTGACTGTTGTCATATTGATAGATAGATAAATATCCAGATATTTATGTATTTTAATATATATAATATNTAACATTGTGACTGTTGTCATATTGATAGATAGATAAATATCCAGATATTTATGTATTTTAATATATATAATATCCACTTCTATACTAATTTATATAATTTATATTACCGTGTTTAGTCTATTTGCCACCACACAAAATTATAAAGATCGAAAATTCATCGTTAAACCTTCAGAGACTCTTTTTAAGAAAAAATGGTACTATAAAACAGAAATAAAAAAGGCTCGTCAAGAAAGTAAGATTTCAAAATAATGTCACACAACTCTAAATAGTGCATTGTAACTATTCAATATATCCTACTTTTAATATATTGCACCATTCATATGCATTAATGCATTCCTATGCACTATCTTTGAACCAGAAAGAAAAAAAAATTCTATTTCAGTTCCAGTTCTTGATTAAAAATTTTGATTCTACCGTCGTCGCTTAGTTTGATTTAAATACGATTCTAGCAACAACATGTACCATATAAGTAGCTCACCCAAAACCACAAAGGTTACAAAATAAAAATTTTTTTTTTGAAATACCCATATGAAACCAATATAATTAACCCCATAGAAACCATATCTAAAACTATAGTAATGAATCATTAAAAACTATCCTTTGACTCTGATATCTTAGGTCTGCTTTTATAAATTTGATACGAGTAAGTAGGATTAAGGAAATATTCTTGTACCATACGGTTGGAAATTGAATTTGTAGGATTAAATCCATATTCTTGTTAAAGTGGTAGTAGTGTCTTGATGTCAAGGGACATGTTTATTCTGAACTTCTTGATCCTTTTATCTCCCTTCTACACCAAGTCTCCTAATGATTCTCCAATAATAACAACATTACATCACACTCCCTTTTTATACACTAACCCTTAGACTTTTTCCTTACTCACCAAAAAAAACGTACTCTTTAATTTTATGCATCACCAGGCTCTAGTCACTGTAGAGTAATCCGATCTAAACTATAATCTTATGATCATCTCTTTTATTTTATTTTTTATACTCTCAGTTGAGCTAGCTAGTTTCTAAGATCTAAGAAATTTAGAAAACTTAGCTCTATATCATTGATTTTCAATCAGTCAACTCTATTGTGGTTATAGCTTACTCATTAGGGAATGTATATCGTCGTGTTGTCTTATTCCCATTGGATGGTCTTACTTCGCATCATTACCCATTTCTCTTGTTCTGTCCTTAATCTATGGAGAAAGTACTAGAAAGGACTTTCACCACTATACCTAGTTTTCTAAACTCCTAGAGAAAAGTTACGAGTCCCTTGATAGGTCTAACAGACAAAATGATATACGATGAGCTCAAATTTATGTCTAGGTTTATAATAGAGTGTACGTAAATCTTGTTAATTTCACTTTCATTACAAAATTTCACAATTTCTAATTTAAAAATGTAATCGTATAATCTAGCACTAATTTTTTTTTTTGAATAATTTTCTATTATAGGAAACTGAAGTTGGTGGTTGGAGGGTTAAAAATATGCCGCTGGACTTTGTAAATGGAAATAGTGGTAAGTAGATATGATACGTAGAGGGTGTAATTGATATTCTGATTATGATGGAGAGGCTTATGAATATGAATGTAAGAATTATTGAATTAAGTCATGCGAAGGAATGGGATTTTTATTGAACCAGAAATAACCCTTGAGGATTAACTCTTAAATTTCATTTCATTAATAAGTTTTACGCTTGCACTCTCATGATCTTCTTGTTATACTCACTGTCAACTTTTTTAAATTTTTAAATCTTCCAGCAGTAACTAATCATGCAAATCAATTAAAATTTTTTTTTTACATTTTCAAAAAAGTATTCAAGACGTAGTGAATAGTGATGCTTGATTGAACATTTCTAGGCGGTGTATGTTTAGGTAACGTAACATAATCTGTGTTGTATTCACAATAGTTGTAAGGTGTCAAACATAGGCGGAATCGAACGGTGTTCTGGGTTCGGATCCCACTAGCTTTATTTTTAAACTATAATATTAGATTAGAGTTAAATTAGATTATAGTTTAGGTAATGATACCTTTATTTTTCTTTAAACTTGTCAATTTCTTGAATTGAGAAGGCTTTTACTCGAATGAAATTGTAGCTAAGGGAAAATAATGTTNCTTTAAACTTGTCAATTTCTTGAATTGAGAAGGCTTTTACTCGAATGAAATTGTAGCTAAGGGAAAATAATGTGGTTTGGTCACCAAAAAAATGAGATGAAAAATATATACAATGAAAATTAATTATCACTATGGTTTAAGAACTGAAATATACGGTCTTTTTTGATTTTTTTAATATATAGATTTTCGAAAATCAAGATTTCTTGGAAATTTTTCAGTTAGGACATTTGGGNCTTTAAACTTGTCAATTTCTTGAATTGAGAAGGCTTTTACTCGAATGAAATTGTAGCTAAGGGAAAATAATGTTGTTTGGTCATCAAAAAAATGAGATGCAAAATATATACAATGAAAATTAATTATCACTATGGTTTAAGAACTGAAATATACGGTTTTTTTTTGATTTTTTTAATATATAGATTTTCGAAAATCAAGATTTCTTGGAAATTTTTCAGTTAGGACATTTGGGGTATCAATCGACTTGATGCTCCAAATATTTTTGCGATGTCTACAATATGTGAGAAAATGAATTTTGTAGAGAAAAAAAAATCTTTTAAACGAATATAATAAATATAAATACTAAGATACCAAGATTCGAAACGGGATTTAAATTGATTCAAATCCGAGTATAAAAATACATATTTTGTATTTCCATTTTTAACCGCGAACAGCCTAGCTATGAAGAGTGAGGACTTTGTTTTATTAAATAAAACGACTGTGCAGTAACGAATGTAATATTGATCGTATTCTTCAGTATTCATACTTTAATATTTCAATATTTCAATATTTGGTATCTCAAATAATAAAATATTGATATTAAAATATTTATTACATATAAAAGCATTAAGCATGAATTAAATCTAAAAAGAAAAAACCGGTAAAAAAAAAAGTTTTTATTTTTGTAACGTTAGCATGTCATGTGAGAGTCACTTCTATTCTCTTTAAAATAAAATAAAAAAGTAATTTTACGTTAAAAATGGACAATTTCGATATTGAAATACATAGTGATCGGGTTGCTCAATATCAATATTTTAATATCGCGAAAATCTTCAATATTTCAATATATTGGAATTTAAATATTAACAAGTCCTACCTTGCAACTATTATAGTGATGTCAACATTTCGTTTCATGGCTGAAACGGAAACGAAATGATAAAGAATACATACAAAACGAAATGATAGCAAAAGATATGATCCGAAAACGAAACGATGAACAAACCGAAACGAAAACAATATGAATAAAATTAGAGATTCAAGAATCATGTATTTTATTACACTTGATTTTTAAGTTTAAACTTAGACGTTACTAAAGAATTCCAATAATCCACATATCCGAATTTCNTTTATTACACTTGATTTTTAAGTTTAAACTTAGACGTTACTAAAGAATTCCAATAATCCACATATCCGAATTTCCTACGACTTTATCACTAATTGTTTCGATGAATAGTTTTTCTAAGAATTCCTTACCGTATTTAAAATAATAATATTTGAGAACTTAACACTGATTGAGCAGAATACAGGTTCCTTGAAATTAAACGAAGCGAATCGACTATAANTTTATTACACTTGATTTTTAAGTTTAAACTTAGACGTTACTAAAGAATTCCAATAATCCACATATCCGAATTTTTTACGACTTTATCACTAATTGTTTCGATGAATAGTTTTTCTAAGAATTCCTTACCGTATTTAAAATATTAATATTTGAGAACTTAACACTGATTGAGCAGAATACAGGTTCCTTGAAATTAAACGAAGCGAATCGACTATAACTGTGTTTATAATATAGTTATTCAACCCATTTATGAATAATGTACATCTACAGTTAGGTAAAACAACATATACATACTTCATTATCATTATTAATGCGCTAAGTATTTCATATTATTAAGCTATGAAGCATCACACTGTAAATTATGTCTTAATAAATACTTATATTTCATAGAGATATATAATATAACTTTTAAGAACATATTTACATATGCATATGTATATAATATATATGTATATCATTTTTCTTTGAATCCTTTGATTTAACATAGTAATTTAAGAAACTAGTCACGGAATTAATCAAGAATAATAAGTCCTTACTCCTCAACCGGCGACAACTAAAAAAGAAAATCACAAAAGCAATCTCAATCCGGTTTTACAGTTAATTCTTAATGCCTGATCCTAATCCCAATCTTCGAAAAATAATAATTTCGCGACATAACATGAAAAAAAACTCAATAATCTCATTACTCAATTCTGCTTGACTTATTTGAATTATCAACTTTCTTAAACCAAGTACCTACGTAAACCTTTTTCATCCAAATTCTGATATGAAACCGCACAACAGTCTTCGCTTCGTTTTGTTCTGCTTCGTTTATGCTATTTAACATTTATTCTTTTACTAAAGAGCGAAAGCGAAACGATAAGGTTTTCGGGTCATGATTTGATTTTGATCGGATCAAAAACGAAAAGAAACGAAACGATAATTTCTCTTTCGTTTCATTTTTTAAACGAAACATTGGTATCACGATTCTGTTATACTTGACTACTGACACTGCAATCAAATTTCAATTCTTATACATTCAGTTTCGTTTTGAGCATATAAACAAAGTACTTTATTATTTACAAAATTCAAAATCAAAAAATGAATTTATATGCTCAAAATTCAAAATGCAAAATTCAAAATCAAATTTTGAGCCGAGATGCTCAAAGCGTTCACAATTTAACAATATCTGATGTAAATCATAAAACCGAATATTTTGGATTTTTATATAATTCTTCAATTTTTTATAATTCTGATTGATATCGCAGGATCAGAAAAAATCGAAACCTTTCCATGCACTAAAATTTTACTTTTTCCACTTTTTAATACACGCGCCAAAATTTGCCTCACCTTCACCAGTTTTGTGAAAAGTTTAGAAATACATACTTTGAATTATTTGAATCATACACTATTTCATGCAGTAGTATATTTTTTGCTCAAACAAACATAACTTGTACAGTATATTGTCGACTAGAAGATCCTTCTGTCATATGACTTTAGTCATAAGAAATTTAAGTTATGAAATTTTCACTCCCATTTTCAAGTTTTTTGTGATTGAAAACTAAGAATTTGACTCCTATTTTCAACATTTTTTGATAGATGTCAAAAATATTTTATAAAATTTGTCATTTAATATACATTTTTCTTAATACTTTAAAAATATTTGATCATAAGAGTTGTTAAAGTTACATAGCTGCAGAATGACATTCATGTAAAATCAGAACATACAGGTTGAGAAAACTTTATGAGATTTGTCACATGAATGTGATAAATTCCCACACTCCCAAAGACCTCGACTTCTTGTATTTTGACAACTAGGTACTTGTAATTTATTCAGTTACCCCTGAGTACTTTATACCCATGAACTCTACTGGAGACACACGATTCAGAAAGAAATGGTCCCATTAAGCAAATGTTTGAATTTCAATAAATGTTTGTATATTTCTCGATTCTCATTGTAAAAATCTCACAGCAGGACGAATCCCAAGAGCTCGAAATATTATGTAATCTCTTACACTAGTCGAGAAAAATGGGTTGAGAGATTTTGTCTCTAGACCCTCTCACACGATCGACGACCGAGGGAAATCCCAGAGCACACTTTATCATTTCTAATACGTTTTTCATAAGAAATACTCACTGCCTCCACTGGATTTTCAAAACAAAGACAAAAATTATTAGAACTCAAGATCAGACTAAAGCAAGAGAACTTTTTATTTTGGGTCCTTTTTTTTTCACCAAGGGGGTCTTCCCTTACATTTTGTCTCACTAAAAAAAATATAAAGGAACTTTTAATTTATGACTCTCCCAATGGCACTTTGACCAGCTTACCAAAAGGGAGAGAACATTCATTCACCCTCTAGTAATGGTAAAGTCGTAAAACCTTAATGAATTATGATACATCAGTGATTACATGCTAAAATGTACTGATTGACTAATTACATAGTTATACAAGACTCATCAAATTTTGTAAATGTGGTTGAGTATTTTTCTTCAAAAGTTAATTATATGTAGTACTAGGTTTAGGTAATAGAGAGTTTACGTTTATGAAATTAAGTATAACGTGCGTGCTAAAATTTATAAAAGTGAATAAATTTATAGTGTAGTATTTTATACAGGGTATTCCAAATTAAAACTTCAACTTTTCTTTATTTTCACTCTAGCTCCGCCCATGTTATATTGAAGTTTACAATTGCAATAAAGCAGAGTACAGAGGCCGCGAAATAAAATTTTTCAAAAAATTTGTTTCGTTTTTTTAAGTTTAAGCAGTGGAGTGAGATAAAGAATTACTCATGACTCACTTTTCCATACAATCTCCCACCCATTTCTTCCACACAGTTGCCCAAACCTAAATTTTCAGAAAACTATTGTCCCATGAGTAACCACTCCTTCAAATTATCATTCACTTGAATAATTTTTAGTTTTGTTATCAAATACAAGCCGAAACAAATAATCAGATTTTCTGCTTCATCAAGGACAGTTATTGACCAAGTGGAACCAGAAGGTGCGAGTAAGCAAACTGTACTTCAAGTTTACCTCACTTCAGTTGTTATTTCTCTAATGTCTAAAAAAATTTCAAAATTTCAAAATTTCTTTTATTTTTTCCTAGTCACAATAAAATTGAAAAAGTTTTTAGGCTACGACATAATCTTAAGTTTGGAATACTCTGTATGTTATATAATATAATTTTACAATTTTTATAGACAATTATCTAAAAAAAATTTTAAGCGTCTGAACTAAATCAAAGCCTATAACTTTTATAAACTATAAATCTTGAAGTTGCGTTTGTAAATGAAATTATCTAATGAGTAAAGGAAGTTAGAACCTTAAACATTTCAAATGTTATTGTTAATACTTTTAATACTCGGAACAATTAAAATTTATTGTGCTAACTACACATGTGTATAGTTTACAGATAGTTTCGTCTGACTTACAATTTGTGTGAGCTATTACTGATTTCGTGAGAAAAAGTGAGTTGAGTCCCATGTGGTANTTTATTGTGCTAACTACACATGTGTATAGTTTACAGACAGTTTCGTCTGACTTACAATTTGTGTGAGCTATTACTGATTTCGTGAGAAAAAGTGAGTTGAGTCCCATGTGGTAATTGCTCAAGTAGTAAGTTCCATTGGAACCAAATAGCCGAAAATAATTAATCTGCCTAGCCAATGGGATTAATCGTTAGTGACTTCTAAAGATAAGAATCGATTTCTCATGGAAGTTACAAAGAAAATCCTTTACTACCCGAGTGTTCTTTTCCCAAAAACTTCTGGACTCTCTCATGTACAAACAAAGCAGAGGAAATGTTAAGAAAAAAATTATTGAAGAAAGTAAAGCTCTTTTTTTTTACAAGGAAAAGCGAAAATTGCTCAACTTCCTCTTTTTTCCCAACTTTGTTGTAAAAGTGTTTGTAGAGGAATAAACCACACAATAACAACTAGGGAAAAGGACAAACGATGTNTTACAAGGAAAAGCGAAAATTGCTCAACTTCCTCTTTTTTCCCTTTATCTTTCTTCCCAACTTTGTTGTAAAAGTGTTTGTAGAGGAATAAACCACACAATAACAACTAGGGAAAAGGACAAACGATGTCGTCTACAGAATTTCTCCACAGGAAACACATCTCCTGTACTAATACAACGAAAATCCTAAGAAATTCAGTTGGTTTCACTGAAAATCACCAAAAAAGAAAAATACGACCTATGTGCTTTCCAATAAAGTCGTCGTCAGTCTTGATATTCTATGGATACTTTCATCCCCCAATGAAGTAGCATAACTATAGCTCCTCTTTATAGTAAGTAATAGTTGGGGTTCAATTCCCAGTGCCATTGTAATTTTTAATAGAGATGTCACTTTATACTTTTCACCGCCATCAGGCAGACGGTCCTTAGAGAAATTATTAAAACATTATATGCATGTCTCCCAATCAAACTGTGATAAAAAGAAAAATTTCTCAACACTGTTATGTTATCTATTGTGTTTAGACTAATGCTCTTAATGATAGATTTAAAATTACGATCAAATGAAATCTATAACCAAATTAAAGTGGTAGAAAAATATTTTGAAATTTACGATTTTCTCATCTAAATTGTAGCAAAAAATTTCAATGGGTCCTATGCAGTGGTTAGGTGTTATAAAGATATACAGATTGTAGTTATNACGGTCCTTAGAGAAATTATTAAAACATTATATGCATGTCTCCCAATCAAACTGTGATAAAAAGAAAAATTTCTCAACACTGTTATGTTATCTATTGTGTTTAGACTAATGCTCTTAATGATAGATTTAAAATTACGATCAAATGAANTCAACACTGTTATGTTATCTATTGTGTTTAGACTAATGCTCTTAATGATAGATTTAAAATTACGATCAAATGAAATCTATAACCAAATTAAAGTGGTAGAAAAATATTTTGAAATTTACGATTTTCTCATCTAAATTGTAGCAAAAAATTTCAATGGGTCCTATGCAGTGGTTAGGTGTTATAAAGATATACAGATTGTAGTTATGAAATATGTTTTTGGATTTAATGCGTTGTATACGTCAAGTATGCATTTGTTGATGAATATGTATTATTGCATGCATAGGGTATAGTTTTGTAAGTATATGCGTATATTTAGCACCTACATTGAATTTGTTAATATACAGTTTGTAGGTATAATATATATAAAGTCAAAATACTCGATTCTTACCCCTAACCTCAAACCAATAACCAGCAATGACAGAGTCCGACGCTATAAGCATGTCCGACATAAACGTATCTTATTTTTCACACATTAAGAGGTATATTAGTTATTTAGTTCTTTAATTATAGTTTAGAATTCTTAGAATTTTTTAGTTTTGTAAAAAATTTTCTGCCTCCGAATGTTTCCTAACATCGAGTTGTGTTGTTGCAGTTTCGTGGTTAGGGCTGGAGTTAGAAGTAGAGTATTTTGACTCTGGAAATTAATATATACAATTCTTCAAACATTCATAAGTTTATAAATATTTTTTTATATTTGATAGAAATAGGAATATATTATAAAAGGAATATACAATAGGAATATATAATAGGAATATATATATAGAAATGATTGATGTGTGTTACACGTACACAGATTCATATTAGTATTAGAAAAAATTATATATATAAAAATTTGTTTAAGCTTGTTATGTTTTGTTATATGAATATTATGTCTTATGAAGATTTTCATTTCGCTTGGACTTTGCTACAGCCATTTACCGAAATCTGAGTATGTTTCGAAAATTGGCGGTATTTATAACTTGTTATCGGTTAATTTTTTTTACTAAACTTTTCCATGAACTCCGATTAAGCCTAATTCCTTCGATCATTTTATTTTAGTTCAATGAGTAATAGATATCTGAGTACTGCACGCTTGCTTAGAAATTCTTTTATGTAGCTTATAATTTTTAATGGTAAAAAAATGCCATTGTCGGCTACTTAAGATGTTTGGTACAATACTCAAAATTGAGAGCAAAATTTCATGAGATTGATCAAGCAAAATAAAACAAAAATTAATTTTTCGTAGTTGTCTTTTTTGACAGAAATTTTCTGAGACTGTCTGTACATGTATACAAATGTTAAGCATTCACATGTTTTTGATTATTTTACTTGTACTTGAATCATACATAAATGTGTACACATGTATCCATATCTGTAAGAGTTTNATGTTTTTGATTATTTTACTTGTACTTGAATCATACATAAATGTGTACACATGTATCCATATCTGTAAGAGTTTATGTCTTTATTTCGACAGCAAGTATAGTATACATGTAACAGTGTTCGGAGAGCAAATTGCCAAAATTGGCAAAATGCGTCATGTATATTTGGCCACTGACAATTTGGCCAATTTCACCAATTTCACCAATTTTGCCACTATTTTTGTTTGCAAATGTTATTTTCGAAGATATGACATGTTATAAATATAGTATGGTTTTTTGTGTATATGAAGTAAGCACATATAAATATGCTTAAGCACGCCTATATTTAGGATTCTTGATTCTTAATACTTAGATATAATATTATAATGTTATATAATACAGTTGATTGTAAATTCATATATAAAATGTGTTAGAAATTCAAAAAATTTTGTAGACTTGTGTAACGAGTACTTCCTATGACTTGAGTATAAATGGGGGAGTCTCTGGACAAAAGAATTTAATGAAAGTTGATTATGAAGAGAAAGTCCAGAGAAAGTGACAGCTCTCGATCCAATCTTTTTTAACACGAGTGAAAGGCCACAAAAGGGAGATTGTGGGATTGAATGCGTTTTTAATGAAATGATTTCTTCACACTCTCCCTTCCCCCTTCTAAGGGCTTCATTTGCATTTTAATGAAACAGAAAAAATCAGTCAGGGTATCCAGACTGATGAATTCGGTAAAAGTCATTTGACAAAAATTGAAGCCAATTTTGATAGAAATTGGGAACCTATTTAAAATTCATTTAATATTAGTACTAATAATTCGTTTTCTTGATTATTTACTACTTTTATCTTTCAGTAGTGAGCAGTCGGCGGGAATTTTGGGTAGACCCACATACACCGGAAGACATCCCGTCAAATATTGATGAATATGAAGCGGAAGACTATGAAGATGAGGAACAGGAGGATTACAGTGAAATAACAAATTTGTAAGTTATTCTTACATTTCCAATTCCTATTGGACGTAAATAACCAATCGTGTGTAGTAAAATTTTTGGCTCGAATTTACGGTTCACTTGGCATCTCGTGGTTTGTTGTTGGCCAAGTGGAAGTGAAAGTTTGGTCTTTCCTATATTTTCTCTCAATGAATAACAACATCTCAATGAATTTCAGAAAAACCTAATGCATTTCGGAAACTTGGCATGTCTCTTCGTTCACCATAAATCATACATCTTTCTTATAGTCGAGAAAAAAAATACACATTTTCCCCCAAAAAGAGAAAAAAATACAACCTTATCGGTTGTGAGCTCTCTGCGGCTCCTTCCACTTTCACTACACTTTCTCCTCAATTTCTTTTCAAAGTGTTCGGTTAGTAGTCAACACGAGAAAAAAAAGTACCAAAAACTTCCGTTCTGAGAGTACTATCTGAGTTTCTGATGTCCCTTGTCAACGAAAACGTCGGCACGGATGGATGAACCAACATCTGACCAAAAAATATTTATATACTGGAGACTGAACAAGAAAATATAACTCTGGAATCTCTTTACTAAATCAAAATTTTATACGTTTGGAATTGTTATATTATAACGTAAAGCTAGTCAATCAGACAGCTATCGAACCGTAAGACGTGAACTAGCACTAATCATAAAAAAAGTTGAACGATTCAATTAATGTATTAAATTCAATTTTATTACGCGTAGTCTACTCTAATAGTAGGAGCTAAGGAGGGTATTGAAATAATCATGTAGGTCTGTCTGTCTCAACATTTACACTGACATTTCACAATTTTGAAAATGCTCATGCTTGCTGAAAGTCTAAAAAAGTTTAATTTCAACTCATTTTAACTTTCTTTTTTTGATCTTTTTGATTCTTGTGACTTGAATTTTCCCTCTTATTTCCATGCTTTTCAATGTTCTTTCATAAAAAAATGTAACAATTGGCTCTAAAAAATATAAAAATAAATGTAATGAAGTAGGCTAGACAGTTATTTGTCAACTGTAACTTCCCGTTGTTTTATTAATTTCTTCAGGGGTGCACCATATAAATAACTTTTTGTCAACTCGTCCGGAATTATGGTGCTATTATTTCGTATTTGTCACAATTAGTGTCATTGATAGTGTATAGGAACTGTACTTTTTAATAACTTTTCTCTAACAGATAGCACTAGTTATACAAGTTAGGTTTTTTTAAACATCTATTTCAAAAACAGGTACTCATAATAGACTCAATTGTTTAGAAACTATCTAATATCGGTGTTTATGAGTCATTTCATCTACTAACTTAACCAGTTTTCCACCGAAAAATGAAAAAATAAATCATCGCCGTTTTTTTAGTTTTAGCATATAGTGTAATGGCTTAAATGAAAGGGCCATTATTTCCTCAAGCTAGTTCAATTAAATCTTTAAATTCTCAGAAATATATATATTTCATTACCGGATATTTTCTAATAAAGGGTCCTGGAAATTATTTGCAAACCATCCACCATTCAAAAAAGTTTCAAATCAAANTAGTTTTAGCATATAGTGCAATGGCTTAAATGAAAGGGCCATTATTTCCTCAAGCTAGTTCAATTAAATCTTTAAATTCTCAGAAATATATATATTTCATAACCGGATATTTTCTAATAAAGGGTCCTGGAAATTATTTGCAAACCATCCACCATTCAAAAAAGTTTCAAATCAAACAAAAAACTCGGCTAGTAGTAGTAGAGGCAGGCAGCATATGCACACCGGCTATTATTTGCAAATCTATCGTGTTTGCAAGTTTTGCTATTTAGCTGATTTCAATAATAGATTTTTACTAAAAGTTGCTTCATTTTATATTGGAGATGGTGCTACTTTTCTCAGCCCTTTTCTACTCCGCTGATTTATGTTGCAATATTTTTTTAAGAAAAATTGGTAAACAATAACTTTATTTGTGAAATTTAATATTATGACATTTTCATACGGTGTCCAGGGAATATCCGCCAATAATCATTAATTTTACTTCACTAATAACAGGCAAAATATTTCTTGCTTTATCTTTTCACACGCAGAATGCATAGTAAAAAATAAAAATACGTTCATTAATTATTCATGTTAGTGTAATTCATTTCTCCACAACTAATTTACGTCATTGGGAACACAAAATGAAGAAAACGTCTACACCAAAGCCTACAACTAGAAACGTAAAAGTACAAATGTTTCTTGAAAATTGACAACTACTTGATCCCAATCTCCTATTGTTCTTCGTTTGGTACAAAAGAATCTTCAGTAATTGGGCTAAAGTAGATCCTCTCGGAAGAATACATCACATTTAAAGTGGGTTAAAACTCTGATCGGTTGGAGTGTACCCTTAGGGTGGTTATTTTTTGAAAAAAAAATTCTGCATCTTTGAATTTCCCCACGAATCATGACGTTTAAGCCTTTACGTTAGATTGTTGTGTTTAACCTAACAACCATACAACCTCACAATACATTTTTAGCAAGTTTAAAAAAAATTTTGTCAAAAAAAAATTTTTTTTTTTGAAAAACTGTCTCCAACAGTTTCAAATGTAATGATTCGTGTAGAAATGCAAAAATCAGAAAAGTAAATATTAAAAAAAATTTTTTCGACCACCCCAAAGGCTATTATACTTCAACCTTTGTGTTAAGTAGAATCAATGACAGTACGGAGATTCCATAGGCATCTAGAGTCATCTCAGGCCAACCAACACACTCCCGCACCTGCGGATTAAGGTTTAGGACCTTGCCTGCGGATCTGACTCCATGCACGACATCAGCGTTGTCATTTCAGAATTCTTATTTAAAAATACTATTGTCATNGGCCAACCAACACACTCCCGCACCTGCGGATTAAGGTTCCACCCAAATAGTGGGGGGTAGTTTAGGACCGTGCCTGCGGATCTGACTCCATGCACGACATCAGCGTTGTCATTTCAGAATTCTTATTTAAAAATACTATTGTCATAATTACTAATTAATTATTAAGTAATTTACTATTAGTTATTATTTATTCCCCACAGCCCTCCCGATAGCCCACAACCTCCTTATAGCCCACAGCCCGCCCTTTAGCCAATATCCCTCCCTATAGCAGCTTAGTCAGGGTGGAGCGGAATCNGTAATTTACTATTAGTTATTATTTATTCCCCACAGCCCTCCCTATAGCACACAGCCCTCCCGATAGCCCACAGCCTCCTTATAGCCCACAGCCCGCCCTTTAGCCAATATCCCTCCCTATAGCAGCTTAGTCAGGGTGGAGCGGAATNCCTCCTTATAGCCCACAGCCCGCCCTTTAGCCAATATCCCTCCCTATAGCAGCTTAGTCAGGGTGGAGCGGAATCCGCAGGCGCATCTCTTAACGTTGGTCGAGTTGCATATATAGAAGGTAATGGAAGTTTGAGTTTGCCCCGTCATAAACTTCATACCATAGCGTTAGAGACATGGTCACCCCCCCCCCCCTAGTTGGATGCAATGAACGCTTGAGAACGTAATGGTGGACGGGCGGGAAGCGGGAGGCTTTTGGGGGCTAATTTGACATTTTTTATAATTACACATGAAAGTTTTTCGAAGGTGCGGGCTGAGTGGAGTAAACAGACAAATAGATTCATGATTGTGGTATTTCAAATAATATTTAACGCACTGAAATGACTGAGACAAAAACTTTGCTTCAGTTGTTAATTTGTGGAAAACATAAAATATGACTTTGCAAACTGTTACACACGTTTCGTAAAGAGGAGTGTGAGAAACAGAACGGATAAGTGAAAGTGGTCACTTTCACTTATTCGTCTCTTGAGTAATCTTTTAGAGGACGGATAGATTATTCAATTTAGAATTCTCTAAGCATCTCTCAAGCGTTGCTTGAGAGACACAACGCGAGAATACTTTTAGAGACACAACTCGAGAATGCTTTGAGACAAAACATTTAGTGATGATTGCAATATTTGCAATATGGTTTAACAAACTGTAAATGCCTCGTCAACAACGCAATACGTCATGGTGAATACACGTGATGAGACAAAAGAAAGATACAGAAACCACTAAACCGAGCTTTACTCTTCACCATTCTTTTACTCTCTTGCGCGAAATCGCTATCTAATAACCTTAAAACCAAATTTTGCTGCTACTGAAATGTAATTTTCAATTCATATTTGAGCTAGGCATTTAGCTGGAAACTTAACTTTATTTTTGCATATTTTACACCAAAAGTGCTGGTTGTAAACCAGTTTGTCGCTACACATCATGAATAATTGTCAGTATGAGTATAATTATCTACCCCACAGCTAGCAAATAACTATTACTTTAGATATCTATTTACAGTGCTTATAGTTAAACAAAAATTTACTTATTTCATGAATAGCAGGACAAAGTCACTGTTTAGTCACTGTTTAGTATAATGCACCGTGCGTACGGATATATATTGCTCTAGGTAATTCGATATTGATGTAGCGGTAATAAATTCNTTAGTATAATGCACCGTGCGTACGGATATATATTGCTCTAGGTAATTCGATATTGATGTAGCGGTAATAAATTTTTTTTGGTGAAAGCGACTTTCTACGGCCCGGAATAAACTGGAAGGCCTTACTACTTACACGCAATTTTTTTTAATGACAAGTTTCATTCCTACTCGAGGCCTTGATAGGAGATGGATATCGTCGTTGAAGATTCATTATGTGCTAAGTAAATTCAGTTGTCGTTATATTATATGCTTTGTGAATATTTTTGTCAATCCAGAATGTGCCATCTGATCTTTTTTAATACAAATTGAATCATTTGGTTAAATAATTTATTTTAACCAGCAGTTGGAAATTTGGAACAACAAAAGTTTTAAAAACTAACTAATGAATAATAAATATATTGTTTACATCGCAAAAATATTTGAAGGACGAATTTTGCACACTACTTTACTTCATAATTGAACAATTTAGCAACTACCCATAGGGTCTGCTGCTAAATTATAATTCTCTAAAGCTACCAGAACTATTATAAAATAACACAGCGTGTCCAGCTCTCGCCAAGGTTTTAAAGTTATTTTTTACTATACTCTCTACTTCTTAGTCCCTCATGCTCATTCATTTTCACTATTCCGAAGCGTTTATTGTCCAAGTTCTGATTAACCCTACAAGAACTTGAACAAGAGGTATTAATTCTTTCTTTAGCCTCCAAAGCCATTATTTTATTTTGTTCTGCTTAAGGTAATTTATTAAAAATGGTACTCAAATACAAAAAAGGGCGAGAAAAGCTAATTAGCATAAATTTTTAAAGGAAATAAAAAGTATTTTAATTCGTATTAGTAATGTATTATTAAATTTATTCTGAATGCTGGAAAAATTAATAATTAAAAAAAATAAGATTATAATTTGGAACTAAAAAAGTAGCAAGTTAAATTTTTTTAAATCTAACGATTTCTAAATAATCTACTACTTGTAATAATCTATGTGCATTGTATAATTTTAATTGACTAATGTTACAAAAACTCGGAAGGTTACATGGTTTCCTAGGAGATACGTTTCAAAAATTTCTACATATTATCACTGGCATCATTTCAACTATTGAAGCGGAAATGATCACATTTTCAATAATAAATAACGCTGTGTACCATAATGCCACTAGTTCTGTTTGATTATATACTAAATGGAAACCACACCTGTCTAAATTTACACGTAACCTTCCAATTTTTAAAAAAATTAGTCAATTATAAATATACAATACCCTTAGATTATTACAAGTAGTAGATTGTTTAGAAATCGTTAGACTAGAAAATTTTTTTAACTTGCTACTATTTTAATTTCAAGTTATAATCTTAGTTTTTTTTAATTATTATTTAATTTTTCTGGCATTCAGAGTAAATTTGATAATACATTACTAACACGAATTAAAAATAAAATTTTTTTTACACAGACTGTATAGTTATGTCATATATCTATCACAAAATTTTTATTTGATGCAAATTTATTTAAATGTATGCTTCAAAATGATTGTGTTAAAGCCTGAGTTACAAAAAGTTTTGATAACCTTAAGTTGTAAGTTAAAATTGACATAAAAATTGTAAAATTTCGTCCACAAGTTGTTAGGTTGTTAGGTACGAAGTTCTTTAATATAGAATTCTACTGTATTTTGCTTCCACTATTTGAAGTTTTTCTTTTTTTGACTTACTAATTTAATAAATGGAGCCAAAATCCATGAGCATGAGAAGAAAAAAAGGAAAAGTTGTATGAAAATAATATTTTTCTTTCCCAATATGAGAAACTTACTTTCTCTTTTGTTTTCTCTTTGAATAGAAACCATGATTTTGGAAGTGGAGAGAAAATAGAGCCAAATTCTAAACCACCTCTGACACATGAAAAGGGGAATATTAATGGAGCTGGACAGAGTGAGAGTGACACCACGACATCCACCTCAACCACAACTACCCCTGTCCCTGTCCAAAATACCCCACCGTCAGGATTTCTCAGATTTATTAAAAAGTTAACCAATGTCACCAGAGACTCGGGGACAAATGTCAAACTCAGATGTGAAGCTGAAGGGAGTCCACCACCTAAGAAAATACACTGGCTTAGGAATAGTGTTGACATCAACACTAAAAACAATGGAAGAATTCGGATACGAAAATATCAAAATAGGTAACATATCTCAACCAACCCCATAGGCAACTAAATACTTGTTGTTTTTTTTCGGAAATTTTGATTTAAATTTAAAAATGAAATGGGATTTATGCTTTTACACATATATACAGTCATTCCATTAAGATTTTGTTCACTAGAAGCTACTTTTGGTCCATGCTCTTTCCTAGAGAAAGGATGAACCAAAGAAGATTGACCAAATCGTCTCCAGTAAAAAAAATTCTTTTAGGAGTGTCTTTACAGTTTCAAAAAGATCACACGAAAATAGAGAGGAGAATTTTTTAAATTAAGTCTCTGCAACCACTATAGAAAAAAAGTTATGATTTTTTGAAAATTACAATTTTGGATTCATTTTTTTTTAGACATTCGATCGTCAGATACAAAGTCACAAATAACTGTTCGAAATTTTAAATTTTCAAATAATCATAACATTTTTTTTGTAGTGGGTCCTGAGACTTGTTTTGAAAAATTCTCTCTATTTTTTAATGATCTTTCTGAAACTGTTTGTACTTTCCACCAAAAGAATTTTTTTCTGGAGACAATTTGGCTATTTTCCTTTGGTTCACCCTTTCTCCAACAAAGAGATTGAGCCAAAAATAGCTTCCTGTTGAACCAAACCTTCGTAGACTGACTGTACATACATGTAAGACCCATGTGACCTAGAACTATTAAAATTATATAATAGAATATTTGGTCTAACTTTACCTACATATACAAAAAAGTTAATTTTTAATCACTGCACAGCCGCAGTCTCGATAACAATATTTTAAAAATAATATTTCATAAATTATGGTAATATCACTCGAAACACCTTTAGCACCAAATTANGGATACGAAAATATCAAAATAGGTAACATATCTCAACCAACCCCATAGGCAACTAAATACTTGTTGTTTTTTTCGGAAATTTTGATTTAAATTTAAAAATGAAATGGGATTTATGCTTTTACACATATATACAGTCATTCCATTAAGATTTTGTTCACTGGAAGCTACTTTTGGTCCATGCTCTTTCCTAGAGAAAGGATGAACCAAAGAAGATTGACCAAATCGTCTCCAGTAAAAAAAAATTCTTTTAGGAGTGTCTTTACAGTTTCAAAAAGATCACACGAAAATAGAGAAGAGAATTTTTTAAATTAAGTCTCTGCAACCACTATAGAAAAAAGGTTATGATTTTTTGAAAATTACAATTTTGGATTCATTTTTTTTAGACATTCGATCGTCAGATACAAAGTCACAAATAACTGTTGGAAATTTTAAATTTTCAAATAATCATAACATTTTTTTTGTAGTGGGTCCTGAGACTTGTTTTGAAAAATTCTCTCTATTTTTTAATGATCTTTCTGAAACTGTTTGTACTTTCCACCAAAAGAATTTTTTTCTGGAGACAATTTGGCTATTTTCCTTTGGTTCACCCTTTCTCCAACAAAGAGATTGAGCCAAAAATAGCTTCCTGTTGAACCAAACCTTCGTAGACTGACTGTACATACATGTAAGACCCATGTGACCTAGAACTATTAAAATTATATAATAGAATATTTGGTCTAACTTTACCTACATATACAAAAAAGTTAATTTTTAATCACTGCGCAGCCGTGATAAACGATAACAATATTTTAAAAATAATATTTCATAAATTATGGTAATATCACTCGAAACACCTTTAGCACCAAATTATTTGTCAATTTGCACATTATCTTCATAATTATTTAAAATTATCACAAAACAATTTTGAATTTGTCGCCTAAGGTAAACTTATTTTTATTAATTTTGAACATAAAAATATAATTATTGTTGTGGTTTCTTGTAATCGGAATTAAACTCATATTTGTAGTCTTTATTTTTACAGAAATGGTTCTAACAATGGGAAACTTGGTTCACAACTACGGATTTCTTCTGTGGAGGTTCTAGACAAAGGTAAGTATTGTAATTTAGAAATAGTAAAATTATAAAGTTTTATAAATTGTATGGCTGAATTAATTAATTATAATTAGGTTTNTTGTAATTTAGAAATAGTAAAATTATAAAGTTTTATAAATTGTATGGCTGAATTAATTAATTATAATTAGGTTTCTATACATGTGAGGTGCATAATAGACAGAGGAAGATAAGCTCTACTGCGATTCTTGACGTTCGTCATGACCCAGGTAAAACTTATTTACTTTACACGAAAGAACAAGAATTTTTTTCGTTTTTATTTCAAAGATGATTATGTCATCTTGTTCTTGTTATATTTGACAACTTGAAACAAAAACTGACAAGTCTGTCTTAATTAAGTTTTACTTGTAGTTGCAAAAAGTTTCGGCTATTGTGTAATTTGACTCAAATTGACACATGGTGATGTAACTGTTTCTGTTAATTAACTCAAATGATAACAATGACATTACTTTTGAGACGATAAAACTGTTTGTTTTTTTACCAACGTTAGCTTTACAATGTCTATGCTTCAGCTGCGGTATTTTAGTTTTTGAATGGAACTTAATTAATTTATATCAAGGATGTTGACAGTTTGAGAAGATTCGTAATTGACTCACGAACAACGGACCTGCAATGTTTTATAGAAATAATTCCGTCTGTCCGAACTATCTGTTTTCGTCTATTTTTTTGTGGTAATTTTAGACTTGGATCTTATACAACCAACCAGTTCCTAGAGCATAATAGTTTTCCTCTTGTTTATAATTACAACCAATAAAATTTTTTTCATTACACCTAGTTTCCATTACGATAGTTAAAACCAACTACGATAAAATAAGTTAGTAACTACACTAATTTTCAATGAAAGATTTGAATCGTGGTATAGTGTTTTTTGAAATTTTTGAATGAACTCCTTAACCCATCANCTAATTTTCAATGAAAGATTTGAATCGTGGTATAGTGTTTTTTGAAATTTTTGAATGAACTCCTTAACCCATCCTCTTAAAAGTGTCAATTCTCTCTCCAATACAAAGCCTGATAGAGTGGATGTACTTATGAATATTGCTTTTCCAATCACTACGTTCCCTTTTGTTAAAAAATCATNCTAATTTTCAATGAAAGATTTGAATCGTGGTATAGTGTTTTTTGAAATTTTTGAATGAACTCCTTAACCCATCATTTTAAAAGTGTCAATTCTCTCTCCAATAAAAAAGCCTGATAGAGTGGATGTACTTATGAATATTGCTTTTCCAATCACTACGTTCCCTTTTGTTAAAAAATCATNAAAGCCTGATAGAGTGGATGTACTTATGAATATTGCTTTTCCAATCACTACGTTCCCTTTTGTTAAAAAATCATGGTAGAACCATAGTAAGTTGAGATGTTAGAGAATTGGCATTGGAGAGGGAGGAGCCAAGTTAAAAAATTAGAGAGTTCCAAGCAAGGATTGGCGGGAGAAGCAAGAATTTGAAAATCAAATCCAACTTATTCATTCTGGGAAGAAATCATTAGAAAGGTCTCACTTCTTCTCTACCCGCTCTTGGAAGTTACTAGGTTACTACGATTCCATTACAAAATGAATTATTTTTACTAATCATATTACCAGCTTATGCACATAAGATGGTTAGTAACTAAGTAAAAATGATGATAATGGAGACGATGTAAAGTAGTAGTAACTATAGCCGTTTCCATTACTATAGTTACCATATTTTTATCTTAAGCTTAGTAATGGAAATCATATACATTATGTAGAATCTTTGGTAGGTTATATTTTATTTAGTCTGTATTTTATAGAAGGCATATTTTCAACAGAATTCATTTTCCACGAGCCATATTTTCAACGAGTAAGAATATTCATATGCTATGTTTTTTTATTTTTTAACCCTATTTACCGTATTTTCAACGGTTTCACTTTCACCCAATACGCGCAAACGCAACATGGGCCAAACCAACTATGCAACAAAAAAAANATTTTCAACGGTTTCACTTTCACCCAATACGCGCAAACGCAACATGGGCCAAACCAACTATGCAACAAAAAAAAATGAAACTTAATTAGACTTAGACTAAAACAGTTAGAACATCCTAGAATGAAATAGCATAAAATAAACCCAAAAATTAAAACAATGAATCATTAAAAAGCCAAAGAAGCCAAAAATATCACTTTATATATCACATTTGGCGCATATTGGTTCCTACTAATTTCAATAGACCGTTTATCCTCTAGGTCAAATTTTCTACAGTTCGCATTTCTTACAGGCCACATTTAGTATAAGTTTAACGNTTTTCAACGGTTTCACTTTCACCCAATACGCGCAAACGCAACATGGGCCAAACCAACTATGCAACAAAAAAAATGAAACTTAATTAGACTAAAACAGTTAGAACATCCTAGAATGAAATAGCATAAAATAAACCCAAAAATTAAAACAATGAACCATTAAAAAGCCAAAGAAGCCAAAAATATCACTTTATATATCACATTTGGCGCATATTGGTTCCTACTAATTTCAACANTTTGGCGCATATTGGTTCCTACTAATTTCAATAGACCGTTTATCCTCTAGGTCAAATTTTCTACAGTTCGCATTTCTTACAGGCCACATTTAGTATAAGTTTAACGTTTTACACGCCATATTTTTCATAGACCGTATTTTAAAATTCATATTTTCGTTTATGTTGTTTTTTCTACGTTCGTATTTTTATAAAAACCTGCCTTTTCAACTCCTCTATTATGTCGGTTCGCGGTTTCTATAGGGGCCTACCCATTTTTTGTTACAGTTCACTTCAAAAAAAAATTTCCTTTCTTAACATCATCAGTTTGAACTTCTAAAATTAATCAATAACCACATCAGATATCAAGTCATTGTGAAACTTTGACATTTGGTATACTCTTTGGGAAACTATTGAGTTTGTTCATGTCATCATCACTCAGGTAACTCTTCATTATAACTCGAAGAAAATTTATTAAATTTTAATTTATTTTTTCTCTCTCATTCTCTAACACTCGGTGAGTTTTTTTTTTGAAGAAAATTGAAAAAAAGGAAAGCAGAAGATATAAAAAAATGCAAATAAAGTGAAAGTTGGAGAAAGTGGATGTGGTGTGAAAGACAAAGAGCGGAGTAGTACTCTTCCCCCTTCTATTTCTAAATAACTCTCTATGAAAACAAGAGTGAGCGCAAGTGAGGCGTGGAGTGAAAGTTTCGACTTGAAAACAAAGTTTAATTTTTTTAGAGGTTTTAAACTTTCTTTAAGTTTTATAAGATGAATCTCCAATAGTCATTTTCATTGTGGACTTTTCTCAAAGTCTCTCTGTAGTGCTTGTAACGCTCAATTAATTTCTAAAGAAGGAAGAAGAGACACTCGTTTGTTCCACTCCATTGAATTTGACTCTTCCGTTTGTTCTATTCAAGAATTGAGGTCCATTCCCTATTTCAGACGAAATTATGTAAATTAGAATATGAAAATGTGAGTGAGGAAAGTAGAGACACTAAACTTACAAAAAGAAACATTTTCAAAAATATCGTTGTCTTAATTGTAGCTTTTTATTAACAGTCAGTTTTGAAACATCTCAAAACGATACAAAGAGAAATGAGCCAAACATTATATGCCGACTCTTGGGAACAAACTGAAGTTATATTAGTATTAGGTAGTGTTCGCTTACAATCGGTTTCATACTTTACAAAAATTTGTTAAGTTTAAAAAAAAATTATAATTTAAATAAATAAATACATATATAATTAAAATGTTAATTATAAAGTTTAAAAAAATTATAATAATTTATAAAAAAATGTAATCTTGTGACAATAGATAAACCTGAAAATGATTAAGNGCTTACAATCGGTTTCATACTTTACAAAAATTTGTTAAGTTTAAAAAAAAATTATAATTTAAATAAATAAATACTATATAATTAAAATGTTAATTATAAAGTTTAAAAAAATTATAATAATTTATAAAAAAATGTAATCTTGTGACAATAGATAAACCTGAAAATGATTACGGTCAAAAGATAAAAGCAGAACTACTTATCTGTGCTCATAATTTTTATAAATTCTACAAACTTGATAAAAATTTTATAAGTTTAAAATTATCGAAAATATTCACTTTCTATAAATTTTTATAAATTTAAAAATTTTTGAAAATTTAAAATTTTTCAACTATCTCAATTGAGTGTGAAATTGACTATAATTTAGGTTCATAAAATTAGTAGGTGCGAGTTGCTCACAGTGGGTTGGAGTTTAGAGAATTGATTAGACACGCAAACGCCCTATTGTGTTAAACTGTTTTACAAAACCATAAAGATTAGCATCGGTTAAAAAAAATTTTTTTTTTGCAAACCAATTATATTTCATTTTGAGTGACATCTTTTATATTTCAATAAAATTTTCATTGACATTTTCTAACCGCAACTATTATTCTGTCAAAAGATTGAATTCATTTGTAATAAGAAGAACCACTTGATTTAAATTGCAAATGAAGGACCAGTTGGCGTCTTTGACTTTTCTTCAAAATTCCTTTGAAATTTTAACTTAAATCCTTGAAACTTTTTTTTTTATAATGTTTGCCAAAATAAGGAAACAAAGGGTGTGGGAAAGTTTAAAAGTTTCTTATAAGAATTTATTATTACTATCTCAACAGAACCAAAAAGGAGGGATTAAAAACAAAACTTTCACTTTCTTTGAAAGTGTTTTTTTTTAATTATAGTACCAGGGAGTCATCTTGTCTCAGTACTGTCAGTCAAATTCCACAGATTTAATTGAACAGAGAAAATCTGGAGAAAAAAAAATAACACGCCATTGAAGCATGCGCTGTCAATCAAAAGTAACCATGTGAAGCGTCAATGTCTCAGCACTTTGGCAGTGGTGCATGAGTCTTAGTAGACTAAAAATAAATTCTCTTGCTATTTGTGCAGATACCGTGATGACAGGGAAAATTCAAAAGGAGCGTGGTAATGGTTTCGTCGACTAAATATGAAAGACCAAAGACATACAGGGTCTAATAAAATTTGAAATTTTATATTTGAGGGATGAATAAATGGTAGAAAAATATGACATTTTCAAAATTGTCGTCTGAGTGCATGTCACAAACATGTAGAGATTTTCGGTATCAATTTACTCACACACGTTGCTTTCAGTGGCTTCTTCTCAACCCCTGACAATAATTGAAACTGTCAAATCTTCAAAATTTCAATTATAGAATCAGTTTTCAGTATTTTTTTTTAAATGATAGGTTGAAATCATGACTTCGAATCGAAATTTTTATTTTTATTCAAATAGATAATCGGCTAAGGGTGTCTTAAGTAAATTCAGTGAATAATGTTTGTAAAAAAAATATAATTTGATTATACAAAAATCTGCAGGAACGGTAAAACCATCCGTAGACTTTGGCATAATTGTGGTATAGTTTAAATCATAGACAGTGTTAGTTGACTACAGTGCTCAATTCCATAGGTAACTGATGAATCGAGTGGTCTAAAACTGTATATGGTTTAAGTTATTAGGAACCAGTATATTAGGAACCAACCAAATTGCCGATTGTTGAAACAAAATAAAAGCAGGTGTGTAATCTCCAACAATCTAATAATAGAAACACTCTGCAATCTTGTTGGTGAAGTTATTGTACAAACCGAATCAACATAAGTGTATCAGTAATTATTTTTATAGAAAAACAACTATCTAAATCGATACTAGGGAAATAAACCCATTATTCCTTGAAACCGTCCGGAGTACAGTTTGTAGAAACGGATATTCATATCAAATCAACCGAGGTGTATCTGTAATCATAGAAACTATTCGGAGTACCGCTTGTTATAAAATTGTGCATACAGCAAGCAAAGTAGGTGTAATAGTACTCATGGAAACAGTCCAGAGCGGTGTTTGAAGTAATGTAATACATTGTGTAAACCAAACGAGTGTAGAATATGGTATTTCCAGATACACATTTATCTATAAGTACAATCATACCACAAATTTCAGATGACAGGCTGATTGATAGACGGATGGACAGACAACATAATGTCTTCAAAACCCTCCTACTTCTCATGTATTCTTGGGTACTAACAAAAGTATCTAATTCGGCAGCAATTCCATTTGAATTACCATGGACGACAAAAAAAAATAGTCTGCCATTATAGTTTTCGTTGTCATATTTTATAAAAAAGATCAAAACCAAAAGTTTGGAAACAAAACTGGTAAAACTCCACGTAGACATAGCACCAAGTTGGGACCCCCAAACCAAGCTTATATGGAATGATGCTATTGAAAATTAGGGTTATAGAGAGAGATATTTAAATTAGCATCGAGAAGTCTAATGAAACCACATTGTGACCAACTTGTGTAATCTTAATATCAATTCATAGTTTGATTAAGACAATAGGAAAACAATCTTACAAAAATATTAGGAGAGTTACAATTTACTAAAATCTTGTACTAAAAGCTAATCTTAAAGTACACTAGGGGTCTACCTTTTTAGTTTCACACTTTCACAGATGACTTTATTTCACACTTTTATGTTGAAGCGTGCATGAGTGTGAAGCTACAGCGGGTGAGACCTTATACCCTTCACACTTGAAAATATTTCAACTCTTTCTGCACTAAGTGTGCAAAAGTGTGAAGAGTAATCGGGTGAGCCCTAGTTTTGAAGCAGTAGTAATTAAATAATCCAAATGGTAAAACAATCAAATAAGACTAAATTTTCAAAATTTCATTTTAAAGGGTTATTTAATTGTGTGCAGGCACTACATAAACGCTATCAATGCGTTATTAATGTCATAAATAAACGCTAATAAATAATAAATGCTATCAAACATAATCAATGTCGATGATCAAAATCTTGAAAATAATTTAAACGAAAATCTGAAGTTTTTCATTGACGGAGAAACAGAAGTTGTAAGCAAGTGTGAAAAAAAATATCTGATCACTTTCACACTTTCACACTTTGTCCCGCTGTGGAGTCTCATTGGCAAAATTTAAGTTTTGGGGCGTGTTTTCACACTTTTGTGAAGACTTCTGTGAAAGTGTGAAAGTGCTCAAGTATGATATTTTTTCGGGTGAGACCTGTTTTCCTACGCTTCTGTAATTGGTTTTTTACACTTTCTGGGGAGGAGTTTCGCACTTCCCCTTCACAGTTCTGTGAAAGTGTGAAAGTGTGAGAGTGTGCAATATGAAAAGGTAGACCCCTACTATAAATAAATTCAAGCAAAGTAGTAGCAATGTCAAATTAAAGGTAAAGAAAGGTATTCTATGACTAAGATGTAATTACTGGAAAAAGTAACATTAATATGCATTGACAGCCATCAAGGAATGCTTGTAAAATACCGTGTATTCTACACGGTCTCGTAGAAATATGTACACATGGAGAAAGTGTTCACTGAAGATAACCTATATAAAAAGTTAGAAAAAATCACATCGAACTTACATCAAATTTACATCGAACTTACATCGAACTCACCTCCTAAATGTGTACTTATTTATGTCTAACAGTCTTTAACTATCACAAAATGATACACTCAGATATAGTAAGACAGATATACACGAGGATCGTATAAACCTATCTAGCTACACGCTGTTCGCGGTTAATAACTGGCAGGACGCTTTGTACAGAGCGCTAAATAAAAACCCCGCCAAAAAGATGCTTCTTTACTATTGATGCTAATTTTTACCACCATTGCTTATACTCTTTGGCACTATTGCAACTAACCTTTTGCTTTTTAGCGGAGTATTTATTGAACGCTCTGTATAATATAGATATAACAAAGCAAACATTCTATAGAATCTGCAAACTTTGAAAAGAGTTTTAATTCAAAACTGCCTAATAAAAATATTGTAAATAGTTTTATGTAATATAGTCAACACTACGATCCGGTCACCAAATTTGTGACTATAACTTAAATCTGATCACCTTATTTGGCGGACGCTATATAAATTAATAAAGTTTCGTCCAAAATATTAGAAGTGAACAAACTGTAGTTTGTATTTAATATGTATTTAGCAATGCCTATACATTACTAATCAGTAATACGTTGTCAAAGAAATTTTATTGTCGCCTGATAAAAATTTTGGTACAAAATTGAAAAAAAAAATATTATTTTTTTCTAATTTCAGCACTGGACACAGGCGTGATTCCAGACTTTCCATCAGCATTTGATACGTTTCCGGAAATTGGAGAATCCGGAAGGTAAGCTCCACGATACTAACCAAAATCTATCAACTTTTTATCATGATTCCAATTCTGCACTACCTTTTCTGTTACTAAATGCCACCTAATGTAAAGATTCTTTACCAACTTGATGAGAGATTTTTCAACAAAAAGTGTATCCTTCATTCGTATCCTCTTTAACCTTATATCTCTATGAGTATCTACATCTAAACAGATCCTACTGACTCCAACGCATAGAGCCGAAAGATCACGAATAACGGGACAAAGGGTGAAAATTCTAATCATCCGAATTCGGTTTTCTCTCCCTTTTCTATACTCTGATCTCCTTTTACTTTCACACCAGTCAGCACACTCCCTTTTTCTAACAATTTTATACTTTTCTACTTAAAATAGTAGTAANCCTTCACAGTTCTGTGAAAGTGTGAAAGTGTGAGAGTGTGCAATATGAAAAGGTAGACCCCTACTATAAATAAATTCAAGCAAAGTAGTAGCAATGTCAAATTAAAGGTAAAGAAAGGTATTCTATGACTAAGATGTAATTACTGGAAAAAGTAACATTAATATGCATTGACAGCCATCAAGGAATGCTTGTAAAATACCGTGTATTCTACACGGTCTCGTAGAAATATGTACACATGGAGAAAGTGTTCACTGAAGATAACCTATATAAAAAGTTAGAAAAAATCACATCGAACTTACATCAAATTTACATCGAACTTACATCGAACTCACCTCCTAAATGTGTACTTATTTATGTCTAACAGTCTTTAACTATCACAAAATGATACACTCAGATATAGTAAGACAGATATACACGAGGATCGTATAAACCTATCTAGCTACACGCTGTTCGCGGTTAATAACTGGCAGGACGCTTTGTACAGAGCGCTAAATAAAAACCCCGCCAAAAAGATGCTTCTTTACTATTGATGCTAATTTTTACCACCATTGCTTATACTCTTTGGCACTATTGCAACTAACCTTTTGCTTTTTAGCGGAGTATTTATTGAACGCTCTGTATAATATAGATATAACAAAGCAAACATTCTATAGAATCTGCAAACTTTGAAAAGAGTTTTAATTCAAAACTGCCTAATAAAAATATTGTAAATAGTTTTATGTAATATAGTCAACACTACGATCCGGTCACCAAATTTGTGACTATAACTTAAATCTGATCACCTTATTTGGCGGACGCTATATAAATTAATAAAGTTTCGTCCAAAATATTAGAAGTGAACAAACTGTAGTTTGTATTTAATATGTATTTAGCAATGCCTATACATTACTAATCAGTAATACGTTGTCAAAGAAATTTTATTGTCGCCTGATAAAAATTTTGGTACAAAATTGAAAAAAAAAATATTATTTTTTTCTAATTTCAGCACTGGACACAGGCGTGATTCCAGACTTTCCATCAGCATTTGATACGTTTCCGGAAATTGGAGAATCCGGAAGGTAAGCTCCACGATACTAACCAAAATCTATCAACTTTTTATCATGATTCCAATTCTTCACTACCTTTTCTGTTACTAAATGCCACCTAATGTAAAGATTCTTTACCAACTTGATGAGAGATTTTTCAACAAAAAGTGTATCCTTCATTCGTATCCTCTTTAACCTTATATCTCTATGAGTATCTACATCTAAACAGATCCTACTGACTCCAACGCATAGAGCCGAAAGATCACGAATAACGGGACAAAGGGTGAAAATTCTAATCATCCGAATTCGGTTTTCTCTCCCTTTTCTATACTCTGATCTCCTTTTACTTTCACACCAGTCAGCACACTCCCTTTTTCTAACAATTTTATACTTTTCTACTTAAAATAGTAGTAATTAATTCCATTTTCTTCTTATAGTGTTCATAGGATTGATCATTTCCATCATGTCCCGTTGATGGCCAATACTGGAATGGATGTTAACAGTGTGAGTCCCAAAGTTCGTCTTCAACCGCCCAAAGACGGCAAAGGAATTTGCTTGGTACAACATAGCTATTTTTATTTTTATAAACTTGTGCATTTTATTAAAAAAAACAAATTTTGTAATTTTTTTTTTCAGAAATATACCGGATCAGTCTGTAAAGAGTACATAGGGCAGAGAAGTATTTACGTCCATTCGAAAGCAAGCAGTATTCTTACCGAGACGAAATTAACAGAAGCCTTAGCTGTTGTAAATTCGTCACGCATAGGGTTAGTTAACAGTATAAGATGGTATATTCGAAACATAATTTTTGATCAATCCCTAATAACTGTTAAGGTTGTAGAATATATACTAAAAATTAACATTTTTTTGTATATAGTTTTTATTAACTTTTCTAAATAATAGTTCGTTTGCGTTAATCATCCGCCTCAATGTACAATATTTTTGGATTTTTATAATAATTTTTATTATTTACCTCCATAAATTATGTTCTTAAGCTTTGGAATCAACGATTACTGTAAAATATTATTAATCATAATAATGATGGTGTACAAGCAATACTTGTATGATTTGAAAAGTTTATGTAACAAAATTTTTTTATTAATATTGTTTATTTTTTAAATAGAGATATTAGCCCACGATGCGCAAAATTTGCGATCCCTTCACTCTGTTACTCAGCATTTCCACTCTGTCCAGATCAAGTAGAGAATCCAGAAGAAAATTTAAACTTTGTATCTCCTCGGAGAATTTGTCGTGAAGAATGTGAGCTTCTAGAAGATGACCTTTGTCGACAAGAGTATGCTATTGCCAAACGTCATCCTCTCATTGGTGAGCAATTACCAATCCCTGATTGTGCAGAACTACCGCCACTTGGATCTGATACTGCTAGGACATGTATTAGTCTCGACTTGCCAGAAGTCTCATCTAATGTTAATGACGATACATGCTATGTTGAGAAAGGAGAGGATTATCGTGGGACAATCAAAGAAACAGCCAATGGAGAACCGTGTCGTCCATGGAGCCATCAGATGGCCTTTAAGTCTTCAGAGTATACCGAACTTATGGGTGGTCATAACTACTGTAGGAATCCAGGTAAACTAACTTAAATTAACGAATGATTGGTTTATTACTTAACCATCACTTTCGACTGTTGTCACATAAGTATAAATTTTTTTACTATAGGTTCGACAGAACCTGAACCCTGGTGTTTTTCTGATTCTCAACATTTTCGTAAAGAACCCTGCCGCGTTCCTAGATGTGGTATGTTTGGATTGGACAGTTCCCTCTGGATGATGGCAATGGCAGGAATGTCTGCTATTGTCTTTGTTTGTCTGGTGTCTCTTCTCATCTGTTGTTGTCGACGTGGAACGAAAGGAAAAAAGAGTAACAAATCAGCATCCTCTGGCTCTCTTCATGGACTCGAGATGAACAGCCTCCTTAGGAAACCGGGTCAACCTAAGGCTCCTGAAATTCCACTAGCCAATGTCCAGTTTTACCAAGAATTGGGGGAAGGCGCATTCGGTAAGTAGTCGAAATTCTTCATTTTCTACCTAAAATCTACGTATTTTTCAACTCCTAACCTTATTCCATTGTTACAGGAAAAGTGTACAAAGGGGATGCAATCTTGCGCCATGGCGATGGGCCAATCAGAGTTGCCATAAAAACACTCAAAGCTAGTGCGACTCCGAAGACGCGTCAAGACTTTTTCCGAGAGTCAGACATGATGGCTGAATTGAAGCATCCGAACATTGTCTGTCTGCTTGGGGTCATCACAAAGGATGAACCCAGGTGTATGCTTTTTGAGTACATGACTCAGGTGAGCATAGTCCTACTACTCATGCGTAGATATAACAATCCACCTATTAAACTTTGTGTCAACTTACATAGGGCGACCTTCATGAGTTTCTTATCCAACACTCTCCGCGAAACGACGGTCCGAACAGTGAAATTTCTGGAAAGATCATCGAACCTAACGAAATGCTACTTATTTCTGCTCAAATTGCAGCAGGAATGGACTATTTAGCAGCACATCACTACGTCCATAGGGATCTCGCCGCTAGAAACTGTTTAGTTTGTGAGTAATCAATCACTACTAAATTCCAATGTTTCTAAAAGTTAAGATTTTTTTATTTTTCTTTCTAGCCGAGGGCCTAGTAGTGAAAATTTCAGATTTCGGACTTTCCCGAGACATCTATTCATCGGATTATTACAGAGTTCAGTCAAAGTCACTCTTACCAGTGCGTTGGATGCCACCGGAGTCCATACTATATGGTGAGTTTACTCTTATGACCTTGTGTTCTCAATAATTTAGGAAACAGAAAAATATTTTGAATTTTTTTAAACCACGATGTTCAACCTTTTCACTTCAGATTACGTAATTTGTAATTTTTTTTTGTCGTTTTAGGTAAATTTACGACTGAATCTGATGTATGGAGTTTTGGCGTTGTGTTGTGGGAAATTTATTCTTACGGATTACAAGTAAAGCTGTCAGATTACTCTAGATTATAACCCCATAAAATTGTTCATGTCAATGATGTAATTTAATTTTCAGCCCTACTACGGATACAGTAATCAAGAAGTAATTGAAATGATCCGATCTCGTCAACTCCTTCCCTGTCCTGATATGTGTCCTCCACGCATGTACGGACTCATGGTAGAGTGTTGGGGTGAACTCCCTCAACGACGTCCTCATTTCGATGAGTTAAATGGTCGACTCAAACAATGGATTCTCCCTCTTTTGCCCCAATTACAACAATCTCCCTATCCCTTCCCTGGAAGTCTGAGTTGTGCCAGTAATAATTCTCAGAGTAGTCATCAATCACATAACTCCAGCACAGGACCTACAAGTAACAATACTAACTCGACAAATGTATCCAATATGGCTCATTCCTCTGGTTGGAACCAACCACACCAATTCCAACAACCAAGACCCCAACAGTCACCTTCTCATTGTGTTGCTTATCAGTCAACCCCTATTGTTCATTGTCCAATTAACTGCCAGACAGGGGCCAATGGTAGATTCTCACCTCAGCACATCAATTATAACCAACATCACTCAGCCATTTCTACACCAGTGAATCTCCCACATCCACACCATCCTCATTTCCATGGAGCCAATCCCCTACGGTTCAACCAACAGTCTTTCAATCCAGGGCCAGGTAGTGGACACTCCCACTCACCCTATAGAGTACTCATGGAGTCTAAAGCCACTAATATTTAATAACCTTTTCTCAACCTTTTTGTACAACCTACATCATCTAGGATTATACTGGAACATTTACAATGTAACCAGTGTGTAAATTTTTGCCGACTTTGCGGCAGACAGTATCTTGCGATAGATTAGTTCTTTTTTCGCCAAATAATTTTCATTTCTCATTGGTATATAATTTGGATCCATTGTTCTATTGTTATGTTCGTCGTAGTACTTGAGTGAAATAAGTCTAATTCGCAATAAAGTTAATTCCCGGTTGAATGAAGTCAAATAATTGTTATGAATGATGTGTATGATGCTATCAGGTTGTTGTATCGAACAGATAAATAGGGATATCCTGCCAATCCTGAGTAGACAGCACGACGCGAAGTTCCCATACCACCTTTCCCCAACAAAGCCACTGGCCACCGACCTAAGTCTGCAGTGTTGCTACATTACATAGACCTATGACCCTAAGTTTTCTCACCGACCACCGACCTAAGACTGCAATCTTGCTACACATAGATATAAGAACCTAGGTATACTCTTTCTCCATAGTCCACGGACCTGACAACCTAAGATTATACACCGACCATTGACCTAAGTCTGCGGTGTTGCTACATAGTGTGGAAATGTCATGGAAACGACTTTATGTTTACGGGTTTCAATTGGTCCGTAAAGATAAAGAAGGAAGAAGATGAAGAAGAAAGAGGTCATTGCTCTTTCAGAGCTCGAAGAGAACATCTCTCTCCATTATCTCTCTCAATTTTCTTATATTTCTTAATACTTTCTTTCCGTCTTCCTTTGAAGTTTATTTCTTTAACTTAATTATTTCTAATAAAGTCCCTTAACTTATAACTTACCTTTTATTTAACATTTAAATTAATCCACTCATGAGTTTCTTTTAGACATCTTGGACTTAACGGAGTATTCATCTATAATTCCCCGGAAGACTTTTGTGGACTTACTTAAGGACTCACCTGTAACCATTTGGATCTAATCTACAGGTACTTAACTCTACCTCTGACGCTACCCACCCCCACAATAGACCTAACAACCCAAAATTTTACGCACATACATACAGATTTTCAACGCTATACGTTCAAACATGTTTTAACCTGTCTTAACCTATGAGCCTAAGTTCTTTCACCGACCACCGATTCAGGTCTGCGATGTTTGCACCGCCTCTGCAAACCTGTCATGTTCAAACATGTTTAAACATGTCTTAACATATGAAACTAAGTTTTTCAAATGCCTGCCGTGTTGGGGGAGGGGAGCCCTCCCGACATCAACCAATAATATCTGTAATGATTCAACAGCAAGTTCAGACAGGTTTAGATAAGAAAAAGTAATATTGGATTAAATTTGGATATTTTTAATATAATCCCTCTTATGTCAGTATGATCCACGGAAGTTAAACTTTCCATTAAACTAGTTTAGTTGAACTTGTTTAATTTTTGTTAACTGAGTTCAATGCGATTGGTATGATTCACGAGAAAATAGGTAAAAGTTATCCAAGTTCAATTGAACTTGGATTTGAATTTTAAAAGCAGGCAACACTGCATACTCTAAAATTTTTGCTAGTCTAGGAGAGTTGTGATTGGTTTAAGTTAAACTCCCGCGAAATTCATATATTCAATAATTCCAAATTAGGAAAGAACAAAATAATTTTGGTTCCATAATTTTTGTACCTGATTCATCATTCGAATCTAATTAGTTAGTTTTGTGGAATTGTTTGTCTAATGGATGAGACTGAAGGAAAACGTAAACGTGCTCCCAACTTTTCCAATATGGATAAGGACATCTTGGTGGACATTATCCTAAATAAGTATCAAAGAATTATTGAAAATACAAAGACTGATGCTGTCAACATACGTGAAAAGGAAGAATGTTGGAAGTTAATTGAGCCAGATGTCAATTCTCAGGTAATCAAATAAAGATTTGTATGTCATCAGTTTCAATTTAATTTACCGCCACCACACTTCAAGTAAACTATTTCAGGTCTCTGTGCGGCGCGAATGGAAATCACTGAAATCATTTTATAAGAATCGGGCCAAGAATGCAGCAGCTATGGACAAGGTTCGATGTTTTAAAACAGGAGGAGGCGATAAAGGGCCAGATGAGCTGGATACTACTGGGCTAAAGATACTAAATATGTTGGGGCCAAAAGTAACACCATTCCGGAATCCTTACGATTCCGATGCTACATATAATGATGAAGTTGCGAAACTTAGTTTAGGTTGTGAGTAATGACAATTAACGGAAACTAACCATTTCATTTACCTTTTTTGTAGTATTTGATAGCTCTGATGTTCCGGATTCTCAGACGTGCTGAGCAGCGGAAGTTAATGAAAACTCTATGGATTTCAAAAATTTGAATCAAGAAGACACCAAAAATCAGTCAACCGCTGTTATGGAGTATACACCACAACACTCTACTACCAATTTCACTAAAATCGACAAAGGGACCAAAAATTGGAACAATTGCTGGAAGGCGCGGCGCCGTCCGATCGCAAAAGCTACAGGTACGTTAGTTGAAAAAAAGGCAACTGCGACAGTAAACGTAGGTGAGCTTGCGTTAATGTAAAAATAATAATAATCTAGGAAACATACATAAATGTCTTAATTAAAGTAACTATTGATTAACTCAAGCCTTACGGAGTTATCTTTGTTTCTTTGATTGTTCCGTGGTACAACGACATCAGGGTCCTCAAGTTGTTCATGAGCACCTTTATTTCGCTTTTCGATGAGAAACGTTAACAATTCGGTATCCTCGGGGGGCTCGTCGTCTCCCATTTGAGTTGCAATGTTGTGGAGGACGACTGATGCTACAATGATTGCAGGGACACGTTCAGTTTTCACGCGTAGTCCATATTTAAGACAGGAGAATCTGCGCTTGATAACTCCATTTGCTCGTTCAATACAATTTCTAGCTTGAACATGAGCTTTATTGAAATTTTCTTCGGCTAGGGTAGACGGATCCAAAATGGGAGTAAGCAAATATTTGCGACAAGCATACCCACTGTCACCCNTTTCTTCGGCTAGGGTAGACGGATCCAAAATGGGAGTAAGCAAATATTTGCGACAAGCATACCCACTGTCACCCACCAAATACCCAAAACTTTCTGCTTCGGTTTCTAACTTAGCTCTCACTTGAGAAAAATCGAAGATTGTACTGTCATGTACTGACCCAGCCCAACGAGCTACNGTTTCTAACTTAGCTCTCACTTGAGAAAAATCGAAGATTGTACTGTCATGTACTGACCCAGCCCAACGAGCTACCACATTGGAAATGAGAAGTGAAGGATCCGAAATTAATTGAACATTGAAAGAAAAATATCCCTTCCTGTTTCTAAATACTTCCGCTGAATTACCTCCTGGGGAGAATACTGGTACATGTGTGCAATCTACAGCGCCGATAACTCCAGGGAAGCCTGATATGTCAAAGAAAAGTTTCATTGCCTTGGTTTTTTTCTCTGCAGTTTCGATTGGTCTGATGAATTTTTTTGAAAGTGTTGCAGTTACGGGAATGACCTTCTTCACTACTTTAGAAACTGTGGATTGCTGAATTCCAAAAAGATCTCCAATGAGAGATNTTACGGGAATGACCTTCTTCACTACTTTAGAAACTGTGGATTGCTGAATTCCAAAAAGATCTCCAATGAGAGATTGAAATGTGCCTGTGGCGAGAAATCTAAGGGTAGTTAGTAGTTGGTTGATTGGAGATATGCTGTTATTTTTGTCAGTGTAATATTCCAATTNGAGAAATCTAAGGGTAGTTAGTAGTTGGTTGATTGGAGATATGCTGTTATTTTTGTCAGTGTAATATTCCAATTCCTGTTCAATCTGTAGAAATGACCATAGGGTACTCTAAAATTCTTATTTAAAAATATATATATATCAAATCCTAACCTCCTTAACAATGCGTGTACATGTTAGTTTCGATAGTCGGAATCTCGCTTTGAATCTCTCATCATCAAACTCCTCGAATGGATTTATTCTAGTTAATGGACATTTTACTGCTGGTAGAATCCCATTGATAGTATCCAGTAACTCCATTTCGTCGTCGGAACTGTCGAAAGTGTCCATTGCTTACAACTAACAGCTTTTTACTTAATATCANAGTAACTCCATTTCGTCGTCGGAACTGTCGAAAGTGTCCATTGCTTACAACTAACAGCTTTTTACTTAATATCTAATCAATTAATAATCTAAAAGTATTCTTTAGTTTTTGTTATTATTATTTCAAATATTTAAATAACTATACTCATTTAGCTCAGAAATCTGAGTTCAACGACTTATAACTCCGTTTTCACGAAAATAACTCCTAAACTCAGTTCAAGAGTATTTGAACTAGTTTAACGCTTAAATTCACCTGAATCATACCATTTTCACTAAACTCAGATAAACTCTGACTTTGAACTCAGTTTATTCTTGAACTTAAGTGGATCATACCGCCATTAATCTATTACAAGAAATATTAAACTAACCATTCCGACAAATATTTGACAAATATCTCCTTCCTAATTTTCCAAATGTAAAGTACAAGAACGGGCACCGCTTCCAACTTTAATCATCATTCCTTTCCACATTTTTCGCCTCCAAATATCTGTTAAAGCAAGCAACGACAACAAACAATGGCTCATGAAACCAACCAAGTTAAATACTGGTGGAAGTAGTCTAAACACAACGCATCGAAATTTGTCTGCATTAAAAGTAAAAGCTAGACCATCCACTATAAAATGGAAGAAGTACCTACAGTTGTATGAAAACTGCAAGGCTGGGCAAAATACATGTAGTTTGAAAATACTGTATTTTAAATACAATTTGTATTTTGTAGTTTCTAGTTGGGGTGGAGTGAAACTCTTGTATTTTGTAGTTTGTATTTTGGCTGATTCAGCCGAATTGTATTTTTCATTTTGTTGCCTTGTCGTGTCTTCAAAATACAAAGATACTTTTATTCAAATGGTTTGAAACTACGGCATGAAAATATTTCTCCTGCTTAAGTTAATCTATGGTCGGAGAATTGACAAATAAACATGAACAGGACCAGTGATGGGCCGCCCAGCCGGTTGGGTTGGGATATGAATCGTTGAAAGAGCTTTAAGTTGGGTTGGGTTGGGGAGACTTTAAAAAATTTCGAAGTTGGGTTGGGTTGGGGAGACTTTAAAAAATTCCCAAGTTGGGTTGGGTTGGGATAGGCGTTTGTGCTGCCCATCACTGAACATGACACATCATACATAAACATCATACACAAAAAATAAATACACCAAAGATTAATATACGAAAGATTTACACAGGAAAGATAAATGCGGGAAAGATTTACCTACAAAAGAAACATGAAAGATAAATACACGAAAGTAAAAAACAAAGATTTAAAAGCAAAAAATTAATAATAAGAAAGCGGCACGCCGGAGGATTCATTCGGCCACGGCGGCGTTCCGAAGATAATATGAAAAGTCGGCTTCGGCGGCGGCACAAGAATCTAATTACATACATTGTGTATAAATCTTTCGTGTGGAAATCTTTCGTGTATAAATATTTCCTGAATTAATCTCTCGTGTGGAAACTTTCGTGTATTAATCAATCGTGTCTCCATTTTTGGTGTATTTATCTTTTTTGCGTAAATCTTTCCTGTATTTATCTATCGTGCGTTTTGCTTATGTCTAGTGTGTGTCAAGTTCATTTTTATGAGTCGATTCTTTCTCCATATTATTAATTCATTAGCAAAAAGAGATTGCGGCAAGCAAACCTTGCCGCATTGGGGTCCCACTTCTGGGTCCCCGCTCGGACTCCAATGGGCTCTTTGCATTATAGTTTGATAACAAGTGCATGAATCGAGAATTCTTTATGGGAGCATTCTTAAAGTGAAAGGTTAATTTTAGCAAAAAGAGCGGAGCGGGAGCAGAGCCTGAAGGAAAAAGTTTTGGGTGCCCTAGCCGTAGCGAAGCCCAAAGATACATAATTTTAGTAATAGTAAATAATTTCCAGAAAATATCTTCTACGAGCCAGGAGCCTATTAAGCTTTTTGGAGCCCAAGCGGAGCACAAGAGTAAAAACATTGAGAGCTGGACCCCGATCGGAGCCCAAGAAATAAATCGTGGGAGCGGGAGCCCAAGAGAGAAAATTCTAGGGAGCGGGAGCCAGAGCGCAGACCAAAAGCTAAAAGTTGGGAACGGGAGCGGAGCCCGAGGTAAAAAGCCGACCTTTGGCGTTAAGATATCAAAAGGAGGAACATTTCAGAATCGACTGGCGTGAGTGGACTTTCAGTAGTGCGTGGAAATGGAAATGTATTTTCAAAATACAAATTGTATTGCAAATACAAAATTGAGTATTTTGGGAGTGTATTTTCAGTATTGTATTTTTGCAAAATTCAACTGTTTTATTTTGATATCTTATTTTGAACTTAGTTTTTCCATTATTTTACAGTAGTATTTTGAAAATACTCCAGCCCTGGAAAACTGATAAACTTCTATACGTCCAGTGGTGGTGGTGGGAGCATACGTCCTGACTTTACAGCACTAATTGACCATTCCAGGAAACGCTATGAGGAGGGTATGACAAAATTTGAGCTCAAACAAGCGCCAATTGAGACAGTTACCAAAATTGTTAAAAGAAAACATGAAGAAATACGGGTCAAATGCAACGATTTAGTAGACATTTTCGATCAAGTAAAGCATACCAAGTGGGATTGATGAAGACATTCTGTCAGAGTTACTAACGAAAATGGAAGGAAAAGACGTGTAGAAGAACATGGACATAAATCAAAGAAGGTGTTGAAGAAATCTAAAATAGAAAACATGGAAGGTTAATGGGGATTTTCTTCCTGTGGCGATGACAAGGGGAACGGCCATAATTCATGATCGCATAATAAATATGCTCTAAGTACACTAAGAATAAAATCTATTAAGCATTGGAACGTAATTNCTAAGAATAAAATCTATTAAGCATTGGAACGTAATTTGGTCTTGTGTTGATTAATTCGTATAAAAACTCATAGTCGTTGGTGAGTCCAGTCTTAAATTACCAGTCATGGGGGATTTGTATGCTACGTTCCAGCGTGATTCATCCTCAACCATTACCTTAACAATACACTTTCCAGTTTCGAAATCAGTTTGGCGAAATTATTCAATTGAAAGCAGACAAGTACGAAGTGACATTGGTGGCATTGTTGCCATGGATGAAGATTTGAAACTACAATAAGTATACATTTTTTGATCATACAAAATTGAAAGCAAAATCAGCAGGCTCCCACAGCCCCCCTCCTCCCCTTCTTCCGTGAGTTCCCGCAGCTCTCCCGTGAATTCCAGCAGCCCTCCCGTGGATTCCCACAGCCCTCCTTTGGGTTCCCGCAGCCTTCCCGTAGGTTCCCACAGGCCTCCGATTGGCCCCACAGCTCTTCCGTTGGTTTCCGCAGCCCTCCCGTGGGTCACGGGAGGGCTGCGGTGTTCACACAGTCCTTCCGTGGGTTCCCGCACCCATCTTGTGGGTTTCCGCATCCTTTCCGTGAGTTTCTGCAGCCCTCCCGTGAGTTCATGCAGCCCTCCCGTGGGTTCCCGCATCCCTCCTATAGGTTTCCGCATTTCTCCTGTGAGTTCCCGCAGCCCCCCGTGGGTTCCCGCAGACATCCCGTGGTTTTCCGCAGCTCTCCCGTGGGTTCCAGCAGCCCACCCGTAGGTTGCCACAGCCCTGCGATGGGCCCCGCAGCTTTCTCGTTGGTTTCCGCAGCCCGCGGTGGTTCTCGCAGCCCTCCCGTGGATTTCCGCAGCCCTCGCGTTTGTTCCCGCAGCCCTCCCGCGGGTTCCCACAACCCTTTTGTGGGTTCCCGCAGCCTTCACGTGGGTTTCCGCAGCCCTCTCGGTGGTTTTCGCTGCTCCCTCGTAGGTTCTCGCAGCCTTCCCGTGGGTTCCCGCAGCCCTTCCGTGGGTTCCCGCAGCCTTCCCGTGGGTCCTTGCAACATCTAAAAACCTGATATTACAAAAGTAATATCGGGTGGCTAGCTGGTGTGCTCAAAAGGGTGATATTACATTTGTAATATCGGGCGGCTGAAAACGATAAAAGCGTGGTTCATGCTGAGTTAACGAGGAAGATATCTTCAAATCTGTTGGCCATAAAAGCGAGGAAGCCTTGGAGCAGACGGTTCAGTTTTCTTCAAAGCTGACCTATCTCTGCGAAAATGATATGGGATTGGTTGTATTTTTGGTACGATAGCTCGCAACGTCTTACCATTCTTGAGTATACATGTGCTCTTTTTTGCCTAGGCAGCATAGAAAAACGTTTCAGAAAGAGTCCACTTTAACGTGGTCCCATGTGACGAATTGAAGAACTTGAATATGGAGACATCTCAAGCGTACGTTATCGTTAACAATCCACCAAGTGGACAATTGGGAGAACATTGGCTGGCTATTCATATTGCAAACAAAACTGGACCCATTACATTCTTCTCCTCCTAAGGACTCGGAATTGACTTTTATCTTGATGATATTAAAACTTTTGTAAATAGATTTAAATGTATTGTAATTGAAAACGCAAAACCATTGCAGAGCATTGGTTCAGGATGCTAACTATTTCTTGTACAATAAGATGTATGGATGTTGTGTATTGTCTATTTATTATCAGGTTTCAGCAAACACCCAATTAAATGATAGAAAAATAGGACGGTTTGTTAAAATATTCCTTTAATAGACGGAAACTGTAAATATAAGAACAAATTAATAAGTCAATGTTGTACAAACTTCAAAATAAAAAAAATCTAATTCTAAACTGTGTTGTCCAATTTATTGTTAAAAGTTGGAAGCAATCCAAGGATATTTCAAAGTAACACGAGTCGGTGCTTTGCCTAGATCATGATGCTGGTAAAGTGATATCCTCTTTGAAGATAGAATACACGCTGGCACATTTCACTTCCTTAAGAAAGCTTTCAATTGCATTTTTTCGTCGTCATTCTCAACAGTTAGCGGGTAAATGGGCACGACTTGCCAAGTATATTGATTATTCAACGCGAACAACTTCGTGTCTGTTGGTCTGTCCTGATTCAAAACCTATGATTAGTTGCATAGGTCCGAAAATACTTTGTTAGTTCATTTGGTGCAAATTGATGCTAAATGAGATGTTCCACTACTATTTTAGACACTATTTAAACGTTGCTCAATGTGTCAGAAACTGATGCTACTCAGATGAAACAAGGATTATCTATTTTTCACGATTTCGTTACTAGGTACAAACAAGAAAATCATTTATATCTAAATAGCATCCTAATAGCTTTTCATTTGTAGGCAGCTCTGAGAGTTTTGTTCCTAATTTACGGTTCTCTTGTTCTAAACTGGTGCTACTCAAAAGAAACAGGTGGCACCAATTTTAACCAGTTTTGTTACTAGGTGCTAGTAATACTAGGTTCATTTAACTAACTAACTATCTATCCATTTTGGCATCCAGCCATCTATCTCGCCACATATATAAGCATTTATATACATATCTCACCCTTTCAATGAATCTAACCTGTCAATCTATTATTTTGTGTTCGTGGATGCAACGGCTTGTGTAGTATGTATAAGCTGATGTCCCCCCATTTCCCTTCAAAGCCGCCGACCTACCCACCTACCTAAGTATTTCCACCGACCACCGATCTAAGTCAAGTGTTGCTAAATTACAATGACATGTGAACCTAAGTATTCCAACCGACCACCGACCTAAGTCTGTGGTGTTGTCGCGTCCCGCAAACTTATCTAAACATGTTTAAGCATGTCATAGACTAAGAACCTAAGTATTCTCATTCTCCACAGTCCGCAAAATTATGAATCAAATTTATCTCACGGACCACCGGACCGACCTATATCTGCGGTGTTGCCATATTCCGCAAACTTATCCAAACATGTCGAAAACTGTCATAACTTATGAACACAAGTATTCTCATTCTCCAGAGTCCACGGACCTAAGAACCTAAGTAATCCATCGACCACCGACCTAAGTCTGCGGTGTTTCTAAATTAAACGACATATTTACCTAATTTTTTCCATCGACCATCGACCTAAGTGTGCGGTGTTGTCACATCTCGCAAACTTATCTAAAGATGTTTAAACCTGTCATAGCATATGAGTCTAAGTATTCTCATTCTCCACAGTCCACGGACTTATGAACCTAAGTTGTCTCACGGACCACCGAGCTATCTGCGGTATTCCGCAAACTTATCCAAACATGTCCTAGTCTATGAGCCTAAGATTTCTAATGTCTGGGATGTAAGGGGAGGGGAGCCCTCTCGCATGCCTGCCCGCCCGGCTGCCCTGCGATAGTTTGACAATTGATAATTATCCATAAAGGATTATTTAACAGCAGACTGTTAGACATTGAAAGCAAGAATTGAACAAAGTTTATCACAGACGACATCCGGTACAAAATTTTGTTGCTATGCCAGTTTCCTTGAAACCGAGAAAACTATGTACTAACAAGGACCTATTCAATCAAATTATCTGAGTTTGTCCATCCATTGAATACATATTTCCAAATTTTCCAATCATTGCATGTCGAAGACCAGCTAGTTTGAAATCAATATTAGTTAAGACAAGAAAACTAATCCAATCATTGTCATCATCCTGCCTAAATCTAGGAAATTTCCCATACGATAGAAGTAGATGCAGAACTTGCCAATTCGTTTCATAAAAGTTCATTTATCCAAACAAACACCTCATCCTTCTCAATTAAAAAAAGATTTAGCTGTACTTCTAATTGTCTTATTTACAGCATAACATGCAAGAAATGACCTTCTATTATTTTAATTGGCCAAACATCACGAAGTCTTTCCACTAGGTCCATGGAACACTTGGGAGGCATCACCAATCAGTCAGCTACATCAGTTTCACATTTTAACAAGTCATCTCATTCACAACGTGATGTTGTGTCACGTCTTATTAACGCACATATAGATGAAGCCCCAAAAATAAAACTTGAGAATCGGATTACCTTCCATTTCAACTCACATCACCTACCTGCAGTCAACACCATTTTTTCATTTCTACTCAAATCTCAGAACTCGAGGCTTGAGGTTGTCTGTATTCTCAACTATTCTGTGGTCGGTTTCTATTTCTACTAAATTTCAGGCTTGACCAAATTTATCTATTATTTTCTCTAGCAAATCTGTTCGAACCATGGTAGTTGGAGAATCTATGATAGCGCATACTACTTTGATCAAATTCATTGTGCGGGTTACCAGCACTATTTTGGTCTTCTCAATTTAGCATGATTTGAGAGTTATGATTCCGCCTGAATCTGCATGATTCGGTTGGTCCGGGTTTGATTAATTGTAATTTCCATAATTTTGTTCATTGCTACAGTTTCTGTTCTCGCTTCGACGATAAAAACTAGAACGTCCATTGAAATATCCCCGGTATGATCGATTTCCTTGGTATATTATTGTTCGGGTTAAAATCATTGTTATTATGGCGACCAGTATTATTCAAATTTTGTTGAAAGGCTTTTTGAGTTCTATAAGAACTTGGACAATCCCTATTAGTAAGCAGCGGGAGTTTAGACTGACGTCCGTGAAATTTATCCTCAGCTAATGAACAACCCGGTAAGATTCAAAAATTCTCTTCAGGTGTTCTATAGATATTGGTTCCGTGGTGGTTCGAAGAAAGGATAGAGGAATAACATTGCTCGCTGAACCGAGTCTTCAGTGTACTCACATAAGTTACACTATTTGACACAACGGAACATATCATAAATGAAGAACTCAATTGACACATTCAATTTCTGTTCAAGTGTTTAAAGTAACTTTATGCGCTCGTTATCGTTACCAACTATCGTATTGTTGGATAAACCTTTTTTTGAAATCGTCCCAATTCTCGAATTCGGCCTGGTGGTAGCCAAACAAGGCTTTAACGTCCATTGACAGTATGCTATTGACCAAATATACAGGAAAACCTCTATTTCCGAAACCAGATAACTCAACCCCGTCTCACCTCACGTGGCGGTTACCATAAACATTCAAATAATGTGGCGGGCTAATTTATATAATTATTTTGCGGATTACTATTACTAATTTAATTAAGTTAATTTAATTATTTCTATGGATAAATCCAAACCACTTAAACGTTTGTCATTGTATACAAAGCAGCAAGTATTATTGGATCTAACAAATAAGACCAGAAAAGATGTATGTCAGGCCCATTCAATTAGTAAATCTACAGTTTCTAACATTTTGAAGCAGAAAGGAGGAATTCTCGATTTCAAAGGGGATTCTAAGGTAAGTGTAACTCAAAATACCATAATTTCTGTTAGTTTTATTTTTTGTAACTTCCGTTTTATGGCTTGAGTGGATTCAAATCCTATCGCCTCTCCTTCTTTACTTTCGCATTGTTTTAAGGTTCGGAAATACATTGTCGAGAACAATGTCAAAGAGAAAAATTCAATTTTGATGGAGTGGATTTTAAAACTTCGTGGACAAGGAATTCCAATTTCCGGATGCTTTATTAAAGTAAAGGCAGAAATGACATTTGAAAAATCCGTTTCCAATGGCTGGCTAGAAAAGTTTTTGAAAAGAAATAATTTTTGCCTCCTAACACCACAAGCAAAGGCCAACCGCTCGATGCTGGAATAATTAACTGTGTCAAGCAGAACTATTCAAAGCTTGTAGTGAAAATGCTCGATGTAGGCAAAAATTTAAATGAAATTACTCTTGCTAATGGTATCGAGTTGCTTTGTCAGCCTTGGGGTCAAGTGAAGGATACTACTGTAATTAATTGTTTTAAAACTTGCGAAAAGTTTGAATGATGCTATTGAATTAAATTAATAATAATATTAATAATAATTTTGAATTAAAAATCAGAAAATTCAAAAAAAAAAAAAAAAAATTTTTTTTGAATTCCGTTGACCGTTACGCGACACTTTACGGTACCTGAATGTGAGGAGGGGTGGAGTGAACTTGATTTAGCCAATCAGAGCGAGTTCGGGAAATAGAGGTTTTCCTGTATGAATCATTCTTCACCGTTGCGTAGTACCTCTACAGCTTCGCTGTTCGCGGTTAATAATTTGTAACTGTGTTCAGAAGGCAAAATAAAAATAAATTTTTATTGTTAAAAATTAATTGTATTATTATTACAGGACACGTTTCAGGTAACGTAAGTATCTAAAAATATATTAATAAGCTAGCGGTTTAAACTATCTTGGTTTGCTCCATTTTTATTCTTCAAATGTTATAAAATATAATTTTTCTTTATTGTCTCCCTTATCATCATCGCAAACAACGACTTGTACCTTTGTTATTTTAAGCGTGCTTGAATCAATCTCTTTAAATGGTGTATTATTTAATGATGCTTGAACTGCTTGTGCTTCTGAAGATGGTCTTGGATATTGAAGCACAAATGTATGAACTGGGTTCGCATGGATTAATATTTCCCAACTTATGGAGGATCCGGCTATGTTGAATTCGATTATTTTTTCTATCACAGACAAAAATTGTTCGTGATGTTCTGTATTGCCATATACAACGACAGTAAACCTAGATTATACACAAAGGTTCAAATTAGAAAATCCGAAGTTGATTCTGCTGTATTACGGGTTCCATTATTTATTTGTTACATCAAATAGTTTTCTGGGAAAGCACCTGAGACTTCATAATTGAAAGACGGGTTTACATTTTGAAATAATATTCTATATAGTCCATTCCTTCCCTAAAAAGTAGATGATTGAATTTTAAAATTATTTCACCAATAAACTGAAGTATGAGCGACTTACTGCGTGAACTACAGAAAATAGGAAAAAATACAGAAATGCCTTCATTCTCAGTACCCAAACAGAAAGCGTTGCTTTTTTGGATCTTATGTTTTGGAGTCACTAAAAATGCTTGATTAATTGTATGGAAGGAACTAAACCCAGTGGCAATGAGTGCAGTAGACTGTTTAATAACTTCATCTGAATTGAGAATTCTTCTTAAATAGTAAAAAATGAATGAATCAAAATGCAAACAGTTCAAAAATCTCCTCGCATTCTATTACACATCCCTTTACCCGGCAAAGCGTGTCACATATGAAACACATGAAACCGTGTCAGAATTCACATAATGGAGTTTATCTAGGTATATAAGTATATATATGTATATTTTAGTTTTAGTTAGAGGAATACAAAGAATCCCTGAAACTGAGCGTGGACAAGAGTTTATTAGAACAGTATAATAACCGGTTCATTAAATTCAAAGTATGTAAGAAATTATCACTTGTAATTAATCATTCGAAAGTTGCAATTGAAACATATATATCGCTAAAAAAGATTTCGAACTGCAGTAGCGAAAGTTATGACAACAATGTTTTAATAGTTAGACCCAAAAGCAGCGATAGAAATTTCATCAGCTATAGCCAGAAAATTGATCAACTGGAAAAAGTAACGAAACCTCTGTTTGTATGTCTGCCATGAACTTTATTAGCATTAGTTTAAGCATGACCTTTTAAACGTTTAGAGGGAAAGTTCAAAAAAATTAAAATCAATGCTAAGACACATCTTTAATTGAACACTTCGGAAAATAAATATATCAGGATTTGGCAAACTTTTTACTTAATTTTTTGGTTGGTGATAAGGTTGTTTGTAAACAACTAAAAACTTTTTTTCTGAATTTTTGACGAAAAATGACGCCATTAGGTTCTTTCTTGCTGGAAACAAAAAAAACTTCATTGCTCGGAATAAAGTTCGAAATAAATTGACAACCATTCGAAAAGACAAATCGTTAACTAAGAGAGTTCAAATTTCTAAAAAAAAAATTACTAATTCTAATATATTGTTATTCCAAGGAGGTCTTCAATTATTGACGTCGTAATATCTGTTGTATGAACGCGAATTTAACAACACCATAAGAACAAATTAATAAAGACATATTTTGAGGTCGTTTCGCTATGGAGTCCTAAACCACATGTCGTTATCTATTTAACGACAAATTTAACGACGCTTTTTTGTGTAATTGAGTTTTGATTATAAATTTATAAAGGAAGCTGTTCGTGGAGATTTAACTCATGTTATTTTTGTTCGATTTATTAACTTTTATTACCATTTGTATTCACATTCATTAACTATTGGTCCATCGGCTTAATGTTGAAGTTGTAAGCGCAGTTTCATCGCGCAGTTTAAAATAACCATTTTTGCGCTAGAGTTCAGAGAAACAGAGTGACATTCAGAATTGACTTCTGCTCCTAAACTTCTCAGCTACATTAATCTTTGCGAGTTTTATCAATTATTATTAGTGTCTAAGTTAACTCTACACACACCATTCGAATTTAGTCCAATACCTTTCCGATTGCTGGGATATATTTCCAAAATTAGCTGTGCAACGTAAGAATAATTACTCACAAAAACTATAGGAATTATTCATCATCAAATTGAATTACTAATCATATTAAAAAAAACTAAAAGTAACATTAGCATAAAAATAATATTTTGTCGAGTGGTGTTCTGGAAGTTTATTTGACTTATTGGCTTTCTCCCAATCAAGAGGGTAGGGACTTTATCTGGAAATCCCGCAGACTTGCTTTTCGGTATTTCTACTGCCTCGAACAAGGCCCGCTCTTTTTACGTGCACGTGTACACAACCTTTTCAGGCGTCTGGTAGCGTAGATCTACTACTATGCATACTTTACCTACTTTACATGAAAGGGGGTGAGCTAGTGACATTTATCTTACTCTGCAGGGAAACCTTATCGGCATCTTTGTATATCATGGCGTCGCTCCAGACTCCTAATCACGAAGATACAGGCAGTCTGGCTCTATTCCGTGTCAAACTGCTTAAGACTGAAAAACCAACAGAAGCAGCTCTTGCCACAGTGCTAGATTGTTTATCTAGCTCAAGCAATGGCACCGATCCAAAACCGGTAACCATATCACACTGCTTAGCCCAAACAACACAATAGGAAAATGTGTCGTCGGGCCACCTTAGGCTGGTTAATATTACTTAATTGCAAGCAAATACTTAATTTCACTTATCAACAGGCATCTTGTAAGTTTTCTAAATTTGTCTTTTAACTATTTATTGATCAGTACTATAATTGACAAAATAAGTGTTAAAATGTCTCACCCATCCCCCCTCCCACTATACTAAGAAGCCCAATTCTTCCTACAATTTTTTGACTTTCTCAAATTTTTTTTCTACAACCCACACTTTGTTGCTATAGTCGCGATACCCGTTTCTAATTACCGATATCAAGTCACTAAAACGCATCCCTTGAAACGCTTGAAATTAGAAAAGGAAATACGCGGCCAATACAATCATTTCTGCTACATGCAATAAAACGGCTTACTTTACATAACGATTCGAAGCATGTTTTGCTTTTTATGATTCAACTACACTTAAGCTACCGGTGGCAAGCATAGTAACTGCGTAATAAAATTTGCAAACTCACCATTCAAAAACTGATTGTACAATTTCACTAGCACAGATAATGAAAATATTATTTTTCAAATGCACTACGTAGTTTGCCTGGCAATTAGCTGATATTAAAATCATTTATGCAACGATTGAATCAAGTTAGTAATATTGAAAGTTAAACACATTGTTGTTGCAGTAAAACTGACATTTCATTTACTGGCAATCAGCTTGTTCTATCTGTAAATCCGCTTGTGTGGTGATGACGCAAATTAAAAAAATTCAGCAATCAAGAATTATTGCAAAATCTTAATCAATATTCTTAGCATTCAAACTTATAAAGAAAAATGCAGCCGACCCATATAAGGCATTGGATTGATGTAGTTTCGAAAGAAAAACTGAGATACATTTTGTCGTATGAGTGTCATTAAAAGATATTTGTATCAGGTAATAACATTGGAGCCAATTAATGCTTGTGAGTACAATAATGACCCCAAGACAACCCGAACACTAATCGCATTTCGTTTTACATTCATCCTACAGCTCAACCAAATAGAGCGACTCATGCTTAGAACTCCAACCGGTAGAAGCAATATGTGGATTGTAGAAAGAAAATGCAACTATGAGAAAGACGAATAATTGTAGAAGAGATTGTATAACCAGAATGTTTTTTGGGGATGAGGAGGCATTGGGAATAAGGAACAGATATCTAGTCGAATTTACGGATTGGGTAAACCAAACCAACGACTACCAACATTTGAAATGTGGAACGGTGTATATCTAACGGAAAAAATTAGTGGCAACAATGTACTAATATTTGGAGCCCACTGCAGGTATATAAATTAAAATTTAACAAAAATCTTTGTCCTGTTTCAATTTTTCTGCCGATGTGCGCAAGGAGCTCATTTTCAAAGCTGTCACTAGCGTAACAACGTCTTAGAATTTGACTATCGACGATACAAAATTATAGACGCAGATCAAATTCAAATCTACGTCATTGATCTAACAACGGTTGTAAACATAAGTCTAAAAAGTTATCAGAATGATAAATAACGACAAGCTCATAAAGGAAAACCATCGTTCGTTAAATTTTTTGCGTCATTAATCTCGACAGGTGACTAGTTGTCTTAAAATTAACAACTAAAGTTAACAATTAGATTAATTATTTAGAAATAGCTACAAATTAAGACAGAAAATGAATGAATAGTAGTAACATTTTAAAATTTTAGCGCAAGTTGATATGAGAGTCGCTCAGTATCTCTTAGTTCGTCTTACAAACCTCAAACGCAAAGGATGCTTATGCGCAATTGCGCATACACACTGAATATATTGTTCTTTCGCTGTAGCTTTAACTCGATTTGAAACTCGATAATAGATATGTAGTCAAATTGATGTTCTTGATGACTTCCTGTTTGGCATAAGTCGAGTTCATTGACTGGCAGTTGTGACTGTGATTCTCTAAACTGTCAAAGTTAGGAGGCAGGGCGGTGGGCAGTAGGGCGGGCGGTAGGCATTAGAAAGGCGGTCCGCTGCGAAGAAAGCTACGGCAAAATGCAATGTGTCAACCACTTTTTTAAGAGTTCGATGAATTTTCCAGCTCCTGGGTATAAAAATGGCGTACAGCTGAAACTGAAAGATTTTACATTTGTCTAACAGGATTCCAGTCGGTTCTTCTTTTGTCTGTGTGAAGGTAAGGTCATCCTAAAGACTACCCAGGGTCCTTAGGGTATTGCAAAAGCTGTCGCTTTCTCTCCCTTCACGGGGCTTTGCGATATAAAGACTTCGGTTTCCCGAAGTCTCTACCGACTTCTGAGGCTCTTGACTAGGGTGGTATCACTAGCCGAGAGACTTCTCCTTACTCGTCAATCGTAGTGAGTAATTAAATAATATTTAATTGGTTTATTACCTTATACCCTTGTAGTTTTTATTATTGACCTCTTCGTTCTTCAATTAGTAAGAGGTAGATGTTGAGCGTCTTAAAAGATGATGACCAAGAGACCTTCCGCACTAAAAGTGAATTAAATTGATTCAGACATGCTGAACTAAAACTGGCTGAACTGAACTGCCCTCCGGTAACTTGCATCACTCTTATATAGTTCAACATCTGCGTCTTACTTAAGATTCTGGAAAATTTTATGATAATTCATAGAAACTTCCAGAATATTAAGTTTACCCAAATCATCATATTTTTAAGATAATTCTAAATTTATAATTATTGCCTCAATTCCAGCAATTGTATAGAACGCTTCATAGTACTGTAAGACTATAAAACTGTGAGATTAATACAACTATGAAATGTGACTCATTTTGGAGGTCTCTGATTGGTTGAAAAAACTATGAGGCTTCCGCTAGTTCTAATCTACTCAAAGGCATGTATAAATGTCATAGTCCCTCAATGCAATCCTCTCCACTCAAACTCAAGAGAAACAAATTCTGTTTGAGAGGAGTTGTGGGGATGGGAAAACATTTTCTCAATTATGTAGTGACTTTATGAACACAGGCTAGTTGTCCCCTTGATAATATTTCTTACACATTTCGGTTAGGAATAGACAGCTGTTAATTTCTATCATTTCTGAACTTTTCTATCATTTTCGTTCCCGTAAATTTTCTATAATCTCAAAGTACTATGAGCCTTAATACTATCAGGCGCTCTATACAATTATGGGAATTTGGCCATTATAAGTTGTTTTAACATTTCCTTATCTATAATTTCCTTACATTAACGCATTACACAGTACTTCTTAATCTAACATCCTGTTGCTCTTCCATGGTGGTCGACAGGAATCCCGATTCTTGTGTTTTATGAATCGGTTCTGTTATCCTTGGATTACTCATATTTCATCCTATTTTGACAAGTGTCATCTTGTCATAAATTGTCCTAAAATCACACCAGTTGACAAAATATTATTTTTATGCTAATGTTATTTTTAGTTTATTTTAATATGATTAATAATTCAATTTGATGATGAATAATTCCTATAGTTTTTGTGGGTAATTATTCCTACATTACACAACTAAGGTTGGAAATATATCCAAGCTATCGGGAGGGTATTGGACTAAATTGAAATGTTGTGTAGAGTTAACTTAGATGCTAATAAGAATTAATAAAACGCGCAAAAATTAATTTAGCTGAGAAATTTAGGAGCAGAAGTCAATTCTGAATGTCACTCTGTTTCTCTGAACTCTAGCCAACAATGGTTATTTTAAACTGCGCGATGAAACAGTGCTTACAGCTTCAACATTAAGCCGATGGACCAATAGATACTAAATGTGCATACAAATGGTAATAATAGTTAATAAATCGAGCAAAAATAACTAGAGTAAATTCTTCACAGACAGCTTCTTTTTTAAATTTATAATCAAAATTCAATTACACAAAAAAGCGTTGTTAAATATGTCGTTAGCTAGATAACCACATGTGGTTTAGAACTCCATAGCGACACGACTCTAAATCCTGATATATTGTTTTTCCAAGGTCTTCAATTAACGACGTTTCTGAGCAGTAGCTCCCAGCATTGCTTTTTTATTTTTTGTTGAAGTTTTTCCCTAAACGTATTAAAAGGTCATACTAAAACTAATGCTAATAAATTTCAATTTCATGGCAGACACAAACAGAGGATACTTTTTCCAGTTGACCTATTTTCTTGCTATAGTTGATTAAATTTCTATCGCTGCTGTCGGGTCTAACTACTGAACCATTGTTGTCATAACCCGAGTTTTTATATTCTGTAGAAATCCTGTCTAAAATGATTCCTGAAAAAATGATTCTCTCTCATTCTACACAGGGCATACATAGACATTTCTATTGAACTGATTGTGTACTATTGATTACGCACAAATCCTGTCTAAGAGAAACCGCTAGAGAAAATTCAGCAAACTCTATGCATAAAATATTATACTGAGCCAACCTGCCAGAATCAATTCTACAGGAACTGTGAATGATTTTTTATGCAGAACAAATTAGACAAATTCAAAGAAAATCTCCGCATATGGCATTATATTGTTTGTTACTTTCTTCAATCATTATCTGGAGAAACAGTACATTGACTAAATTGTAAAAAAAATTAACCAGTATTGTCGCTATTGGCATAAGTTTGCAACTCTTTTCGTAAGATTGAACTTGACCCTGACGGGATATAACTACACCGCCAAGGCTTGAAACAGCGATTAACCCAAAAAGATGGTCTCTGGTGAGGTATGATCCCACGTCTTGGGTATTCCGGACCCAACGCACTACCATTTGTGCTACAGAGCCGATTGGGAAAATGCTGTTTCAAACCTTGACTATATGATGATGATCCACCAGTTATCACCAGCAAAGTCTTTTTTGCTGGTGGGGGATCCATCATCTGTGCTTCTCCTCATCTCTTGGCAGAGACGGGAAAGACTTTGTGCTTCTCCTCATCTCTTGGCAGAGAAGGGGAAGACTTTAATCGGGTATAGGAGTCTATGCTCACTATCCCGTGGGTATAGGAGCTATGCTTCACTATCCCACAACCCGAAATAATTATACTACGGATTCTTTCTTAAATCTTGCTAACCAACATGCATCTCTCGGGTCTTATTTATCATCAGATTAGCGGAATTTCATGACGATTAAGGAAACCATTTCAGAAGATTTTCAAGTTTTTAGAAATAAAAAAAGTTTTACGAAAAAATTTCGCAGAATTTTTTTAACATTTTTTTTAAACATTATTTCTTAAAATACTTTTCAAATGCTACTAAAAGCTAGAGCTAATTTCAAGTTTTGCATATGTTAGTAATCTCTATTATACCGACTTTAGTTCTATAATCATTGAAATATAAAATAGTTTATTTTTTGAATTTTATAAACAGTAAAAAAATTTTTTTGGTTAATTTTTAGCAAGATTTTTATTTTTGACAAGACTCTTTATTCTTTTACAAAGATTTTGAGTACTTTTTTAATCGAAAAGGATTTATGGCCTCAACATTATTTTTCAATGTTTTGTTATCTTTAGCTAGATTTTTGTCATTTTTGGTAAGAATTTAAGATAGAATTTTAGTGTTTATTAGAAAAAAAACTTCCATAGTATAGCAATATTGAATATCTTGTTCGTAATATACTCAAAGTTTCTGATCGTTTGAGTCAATTAACTAAATCAACAACGGCGTCAAATCTACAATATTTTCCGATTCGTCAAGTTACTTTTGTATGAAAAATAACAGTCGGTATTTTACTATCTGAGCTCAGTCATAGGAAGTGTGGTGTAAGTGTTAAGGTAAGTGAGTTCTATCGAGTGGTGGTGGGTTCGAAGCTGATAGATGTTATTGAGTTTTTTTTTCATTTTCCAATTCCTGGCTAATGTTTTATACAGAAAATATTCGCCAGGTTTGTCGAATGAATTCTAAAGACTATAGGGTCATAAATATACATAAAAGTTTCTACATGACGTTGTAAACAACCTGTGTAGAATTTAAAAACTCGGGAACTTTCGCTGCTGCAGATCAAAATTTTCTTTAGCGATATACAGGGTGTTTCAAGTTTTTTAGTGATGGTGAAAGCAAGCTTTCACCAGTTGACAGAAATCTATGTTGTGGCGGAAACCCATTTGTGTCAAAAACCATTCCGCCACAACATAAGATTTGCCGGATGGTAAAGGATGATGGCGCGAAATTAACATAATTCAAAAGTGAAATTTTTAAAATAAATGAACTGAGCAGAGTCAAAAATAGGCTAGTCCTACCAACAGCAACGGACACAAAATCACACATTACTATACCCAGATAATTTTTGTATTCTGCATTCTCTGTTCTCAATAACCGGAGGGTCGGGCTTTTGCGTTGCTAGTGCTAATGTTAAGAGTTAGGTATTTAAACTTGTGACCAACTTTTGATTTACTTAAATTTTTTATTCCTTCTCATTTAAGAAATCACAATTAATGTGATTGTTTTACAAATTGTATAAGTTTTTGATTGTATTTACAATCTTCAACTACAAGCTAATTCTGGACTTTCGTTTCAGGTAATAGATTTAAGGCATAAAAAACTAATACTCTTTGCTAAACTAATAAAATAATAAAGGAAATTTTAATTAAAATTTTTTATAGTTATTCAGATTAGGCCACGACAAGTGCTATGCCAGCGAGAATACTCTCAACTCAGCAACGCTCGTGGATGGTGACCCGTTACTTGGAGTCCAAGAACGGATTATCATCAGTAAGGAATGATTGGCCATTCCATCCTCCTCCTCCAAGTAAAACTACGATAGCTTACGTCGTTGAAAAATTCAAAGAAACAGGCTCTGTGCAAACCAAGAAAGGAGCTGTTCGAAAACCTCATAAGAGAAGTCCTCTATCAATTGCAAATTCAGCACAGGTTCTGGATAGTTTGGAAAACATTCCAATGCTTTCTGTCCGGGGAAGAGCAAGGTTGCTTGGAGTACCTACAACTTCGGTTTGGCGGACGTTACATGCAGCCGGACTCCGACCGTTTCATCCAACCTGGGTGCAACAGCTGAAACCTGGAGACGTGGAAAAGAGGTAAGGAATATATAGGGATGCCCCGAATAGTGGTATTCGTAAAAATTTCGAATATGAATATCCGTATTCGAAATGAAACCGAATACGAATAGTTCGACGAATATTCGCCGAATATTCGAATAGATCGGATGAGTTAGGTTGAAGACGTAAATTTTCAAAGATGTGAATGGGGATGGGTGAAGACGTTAATTTCTAAAATAGGATGGGGATGGGTGTAGGTGTAGTCTTAGGTTGTTCTAAATTCTTTAAAATTTTTTAAATTCGATTTTAGTCAATTTTAGCCAATTTTCACGCTCATCGTAGATGCTAAAGGACTGAAAATTTTTGAAATCTGACAACTATTCGTTACAGCGTATGTCCAAGAGGAGTTCAAAAATGTTGTCAGATTTACGGAATTGGTTTGGGAACTTTGTGAAATCGTCCCATGGTTCCAAGAACACTAAAATTTCGTTAAATCCGATTTTTAGAAATAATTAAAACCGCAGTTAGCTAAAAAACCGTAACTGTTACAACTCTAATTATAACTATTACTGTTGCAGGCTTATTTATTGCCACACCATGCTTGAGCATTTTCAAGCCAACCAGCAATTGGTAGATCTAATCTGGTGGTCGGATGAAGCAGGGTTCAATCTCAACGGCACGGTCAACCGAAGAAACGACGTTATTTGGGCAGCTAAGAATCCGTCTGTTCAAAAATCGGTCCAAATGAAGTCAAAAACTATCACGGTGTGGGCAGCCGCGTCAGCGCAAGGAATAATAGGTCCATACTTTTTTCATGAGGAAGATGACAATATGATTGGCCCGCAATTCAACCCATGCACGGTCACCTCTGACCGATATCTACAAATGCTAGAAATGTTCTTTCAACCAAGATTATTTCATCTTTACGATGGTCACCTGCAGTGGCTAATGCAGGATGGAGCAGCGCCTCACTATGGACTTGCTGTGAGACAATACCTCAATGAAGTTTTTGGAGATTCTTGGATTGGTCGGGACGGAGGCATCGCTTGGCCACCGCGCTCTCCAGATTTAACGCCGTGTGATTACGGATTATGGGGCTACGTGAAGGAACTGACGTTTTCTAAGAATCCTGAAAATTTATTTCAACTGCAGCAAGCAGTATGCGAGGCTTTTGAGGTACTGGGCATTGAGTATTGTCAGAGCCTATGCCGTTCAGTACCTAGACGACTGGAAGCCTGCATAGAAGCTAATGGTTTTCAAGTTAGTCAGTCTACGAAGGAAAACTGAGGTTCATATTACAAGGTATGCTTGAATTATTAATTTTTTTTATACATAATAATTATTTCTAACAGCAATAATTCCTTAGCTTGAACGGTTTGACGGTATCCTAAATATATTCTATTCAGTTTAGAAGATGCTTATGGCTTGGTTCAGCAAAATCAGTAAGTTTTACCAACTAATTTGCCAATAAGTATTATATATTTACCTGAGCATTTTTTTTTTGAATTCAGATTACAATGTGGGTGATCCTGCATTTTGGCTGCCAAATAAATTGGAGCTAAAGTTGCATTTACTTCGTAGTTGAACGAATAGGATAAACGTTGATCAGGATACATGACTTGTATTTGATAAGTGCCCTTATCCAATCAATTTCTAATTCCCTTAAAATTTAAGATTTAGAGGCATAGAAATGACAAATAGAAAATAAATATATTATCATAGTTATCAAATTATTGTTTTAGTTTGGCAAGTTGTCATAATTTTTTGTGTCACACAATGACAATTTTGAGTGAATTGTATTCAAGATCAGCAAGCCTAAAAATTCTAATATTAAATTAAAAAAAAAATTTAATTAATTTATATAATTTAAATTTGTTTTCAATTTCGCGCTAAAATAGGTTTCCGCCACAATATACAGGGTGTTTCAAGTTTTTTAGTGATGGTGAAAGCAAGCTTTCACCAGTTGACAGAAATCTATGTTGTGGCGGAAACCCATTTGTGTCAAAAACCATTCCGCCACAACATAAGATTTGCCGGATGGTAAAGGATGATGGCGCGAAATGAACATAATTCAAAAGTGAAATTTTTAAAATAAATGAACTGAGCAGAGTCAAAAATAGGCTAGTCCTACCAACAGCAACGGACACAAAATCACAAATTACTATACCCAGATAATTTTTGTATTCTGCATTCTCTGTTCTCAATAACTGGAGGGTCGGGCTTTTGCGTTGCTAGTGCTAATGTTAAGAGTTAGGTATTTAAACTTGTGACCAACTTTTGATTTACTTAAATTTTTTATTCCTTCTCATTTAAGAAATCACAATTAATGTGATTGTTTTACAAATTGTATAAGTTTTTGATTGTATTTACAATCTTCAACTACAAGCTAATTCTGGACTTTCGTTTCAGGTAATAGATTTAAGGCATAAAAAACTAATACTCTTTGCTAAACTAATAAAATAATAAAGGAAATTTTAATTAAAATTTTTTATAGTTATTCAGATTAGGCCACGACAAGTGCTATGGCAGCGAGAATACTCTCAGTTCAGCAACGCTCGTGGATGGTGACCCGTTACTTGGAGTCCAAGAACGGATTATCATCAGTAAGGAATGATTGGCCATTCCATCCTCCTCCTCCAAGTAAAACTACGATAGCTTACGTCGTTGAAAAATTCAAAGAAACAGGCTCTGTGCAAACCAAGAAAGGAGCTGTTCGAAAACCTCATAAGAGAAGTCCTCTATCAATTGCAAATTCAGCACAGGTTCTGGATAGTTTGGAAAACATTCCAATGCTTTCTGTCCGGGGAAGAGCAAGGTTGCTTGGAGTACCTACAACTTCGGTTTGGCGGACGTTACATGCAGCCGGACTCCGACCGTTTCATCCAACCTGGGTGCAACAGCTGAAACGTGGAGACGTGGAAAAGAGGTAAGGAATATATAGGGATGCCCCGAATAGTGGTATTCGTAAAAATTTCGAATAT
>NIPM01000028.1:0-116190 GCA_002738285.1 Holacanthella duospinosa
TTGCGTGTTAACTTTGATGACCTCTGGAGGTCAAAGGTGTGGGCGAATCTTTTTGACCCTCATTTCAACATTGATCAGGACGTGAATGTCAAGCGTTGTACAAAGTTTCAGTCCAATCGGATCAAATTTTAGGAAAATTACGTGTTAACTTTGATGACCTCTGGAGGTCAAACGTGCAGCCGAATCTTGTTGACCCCTATTTCAACATTGGTCAGGACGTGAAGGTCTAGCGTTGTGCAATGTTTGAGTCCAATCGGATAAAATTTTAGGAAAATTACGTGTTAACTTTGATAACCTCTGGAGGTCAAACGTGCAGGCGAATCTTTTTGACCCTCATTTCAACATTGGTCAGGACGTGAATGTCTAGTGTTGTACAAAGTTTCAGTCCAATCGGGTCAAATTTTAGGAAAATTCCGTGTTAACTTTGATGACCTCTGGAGGTCAAACGTGCAGCCGAATCTTGTTGATCCCTATTTCAACATTGGTCAGGACTTGAATGTCTAGCATTATACAAAGTTTCAGTCCAATCGGATCAAATTTTAGGAAAATTACGTGTTAACTTTGATGACCTCTGGAGGTCAAAGGTTCAGCTGAATCTTGTTGATCCCTATTTCAACATTGGTCAGGACGTGAATGTCTAGCGTTGTACAAAGTTTCAGTCCAATCGGATCGAATTTTAGGAAAATAAGTGAGAAGTGTGAAAAGCAATTTTATCGAACACTTTTACTTCTTCATGTTGTTTCTCCAAAAATGTTCACGTTTCTCTAAGAACCACATGTGCTGGGTTCCGGAGTGGATAACCTAGTTGAGCAAAAACCAAGTTCCTCAGTTATAATAAAACGATGAAGATGAAGAGCAATCTCAACTTGAGATTGAAATTTCAGAACTAGTAAATATGATTTATCAAAAATTCCGGTTGAGATGTATGGAAAATCCTACGGTTATGTAAAAAAAATGAAAACTTTTGAAATAAAAAAATGAAAATTATAACATAATGAGGTTATAACGTTTAGGTTGGATAAGTTAAATCAATACATTTCTGGTAAACAGCTTCCAAGGATCTCCGGTTGTTCACTGCGTGGCGCCACAGTATGAATGACGTCTTTCAGCAATAGTTTCAAGCAGATTAGGAGCACGGATGAGTTTGGATAAACTTTACTTTTTGCTGGAAGGTTGTATCCTTTTGTAATTTTAGCTGCTGCTGGACTACACCGATGTAATGTTAATGTTGCACATTCCGTATGCAAATGTTATCTACACGATGTATAGTTCCATCAACTGAAAAGAATTGGAAACATCAAAAATAAGCAAGCATCAATACCAGAGTGAGTAATATAAATCAAATTGAGGTTGAAGTAAGGCATTCGACGCCTTATATACTTTCCTCATCTACATGGAAATTTAATTGATGACTTATTGTTGTTTGTTCAGTCCAGGGTTCGAAGTCGGATTTATTATAAATCCAAGAATAAAAATTAATTTTTGTTTTGGACAAAAAAGGTTCAAACTGCCTCAATTTGGCTCTTGTCTGCTCCGTCTGTTTTGCGAAACTTTACTCTTTTGTTTCATAATCATATAACTTATCTAAACACTTAACTTCAACCTTACCTCAAATTACACAGCGAAAATAACATTAATTTAAGTTCTTTCGCCCTAACCTCTAACCTCCTCCAAGCAGAGTTTCGTTACCCGCGTTGACGATGATATTCTCGGACCAAAAATTATAAGTCCTTCAAAATGGTGGGAGTGCAGGGGCGTAACAACCTTTGCTTGCTAAAACAACATGAAAAGGTGCAAATCCTTAAATCATGTATTACACTTTATTTAATATTTAATAACGCAACTAATATAGTAATTAACACAATGCGCTTTTCAAGAATTTTTTCATTGTCGGAAACTCTTTGCGAGCATAAAAGCGGCGANAAGTCCTTCAAAATGGTGGGAGTGCAGGGGCGTAACAACCTTTGCTTGCTAAAACAACATGAAAAGGTGCAAACCCTTAAATCATGTATTACACTTTATTTAATATTTAATAACGCAACTAATATAGTAATTAACACAATGCGCTTTTCAAGAATTTTTTCATTGTCGGAAACTCTTTGCGAGCATAAAAGCGGCGACATACTCGACGGACCTTGTAAATTATATCGATTGACAACACTACTCAACCAAATAATATTTTCAAAGACTTATGTGCGCAGTAAGAAAACAATCCCATTCATGCCGTTTTCTCCCCGAATAAATTTTGGTATAATTCTATGTTCAGAAGTTTTCTTACTTATCAAAGATTATCAAAGATAATTATCAAGCTTGAAAAAATCATTAAAATAAATATCATTCTCATATCAATGACTTTTATGACTATGGGTGGTCTGTCGTCGGTCGCACTTTTTTCGTTTTTCGAATAATTCTTAAAAGAAAAAATAACAATGTCGTGTTTTGATTTTCTACATAAAAATTAGAGTTTATCAGTTTTATTTTTTATATTTGTGTAAATATTGCCAAACAAAATACCTAGAAGGAAGATCCTATTTGGAATCACTTTATTTCCAGAAAGAAAGAGAATATTGTGGGCCATGTGTAAAAGGTGTGGGAAAGAGTTTAAACTCACTTTTTCAGAATTTAATACGAAAATACACATTACGNGGGCCATGTGTAAAAGGTGTGGGAAAGAGTTTAAACTCACTTTTTCAGAATTTAATACGAAAATACACATTACCAAAAATTTATTTATTTTTTTGATAATTATCAAAAAAATTTGATTTTTTTGATTTTTTCGAAAAAACCAAGAACCCGGGAATTAATAATCCTATCATTNCCAAAAATTTATTTATTTTTTTGATAATTATCAAAAAAATTTGATTTTTTTGATTTTTTCGAAAAAACCAAGAACCCGGGAATTAATAATCCTATCATTGCAAAAATTTTCAGGTTTTGTCTTCAAATCTGGCAGGAAAAACTTCAGGTGTTACAATTTTGTTAAAATCCTCTTTATCAGTGTATTTCCGTTGACGGTTTGGAGTTTGAGAAGACATTAGGATAATAGTTATATTTAATTACAAAAATTACCAGAGAAAATGTTTTAGTTAAAACAAGTTGTTGGACAGGTTTATAATTAAATCCAAAATTTGAATAAGGATATTCCGCTGTTTCAAAGTGTACACAATTCATACGGCATAACGGCCCTGAATTTTCCCCTTTCTCATCAACAACCACCATTTTGAAGGACTTATAATTTTTGGTCCGAGAATAAGCATCAATTCTGAGCTTGGTAATGTCACCTTGAAAAAGTGAGACTTTGCTGTTGATCGTGGGACTTGGAACAAAAAATTTTACAGTAGGGGCCTACCAATAGCGTGTGTGGATTTGCGTGAGATTGTGTAAGGTTCCTATTTTACGTGAAATTGTGTGTTTGTGTAAAAACCGATGAGAGATTTTACGAAATTGTATCCTCTCTCATTGGTTAGAGTCACTAAGCTCACCCCACTTGAGTGAGATTGTGTAAAAAAGGAACCTTACACAATCTCACGCAAATCCACGCACGACAATAAAAATCCAGTAATGAATAAAATAGAGTTCACTTGATAAAACCATAACAATCTTCATTAGGTTACGCATTTTAACCCCGGCTACCACCACCACCACCAGTTGCGGTAACCCAATTTCTGAATCGAAGCATACTCCACAAAACGGTGAAACTGTAGCTATAGTTTCACCGTTTTGTGGAAGATTTAGGCGCTAATTTTAAGGTCTTCACACCTGGCATAATATTTAATTAAGCGATTTTTTCTTTGATTATTTTTGACTCGCCCACTTTCACTTGTTTTTACATAATCCTGATTTGAGTCCACTAAACTAAATCGAGGTGACAAAGTTCCACTGTTTTGTTTTGTTTGTCTGTGTGTCTAATTGTTGTTGGTGTGAGTTTAAAATTGTTTTTGAAATTTCGAATAATTTTAAATTCACTAAAAATGACTGAGATCTCAACTTCAAGAAATCAAGGAAAAGATGTGCAGCTTCAAACAACCTCCCAAGAGATGCTTGCCAAGTTTGCAATTGACTACTCATCATATTTTAAATTTGATATGTACTCATCGGTATTTTTCTTAATTTATATTATTTTGATTTCCAGGTTACTTTTCAAAATCTAAATTTATCATTTCAGATCTCCAAACTTCAGGAATTCTTGGAAGAAGCGGCAGCTAAACTTGATGAATTTTCTAGCCTATTTGAAATGGTCTGATTTTATAAACCATTTTTCTGTTGGCTTGCCTTAAGTATTTTTAGGGAATGTGATATTGGAAAATGAAATTTTTGTAGAATGAGAGTGAAAGTAAAGATTGGATTGAACAAAGTCTTCCATCGATAATTGCCAACTCTGTAAGAACTACTTCTGATTTTCGTAAACGAATTGATACATTTCAAGGATTGGTGGAAGAGCTCAAGGCCGTCCTGGACAGACTAGAAGCACAGGTTACTCAAGCAGAACAATCCTTTGGGACTTCATCATCTTTACGTTCCATGTTCAACTACTTTGTAAGATGATCGATCACCCATCTGAAGATTTTTGTAGAATCTTTTCAGTCCTCTCATCACTTCCTATTCCTAGAGGCAAGGGAATTTCTATTTTAAAATACCTATTTTGTCTTAGGAGACAATTTTTCACAGAAAATCTAATAAGGATAGGACGATGGGAGGTTTTAAAGATTTTACGAAAAGATACTCCCTTCCCTTTAGACGAAGCTCAAAATAGTATTTAATTCTAAGCAGAGGAAAACAGAACCTCACGAAGTTCCGGCAAAGATCCCTTTTGAACCTGTGTCAATCGATGTGGACAAGTTCTTTACCACCAATTGAAAGGTATAATTTATAATATGAGACCTTAGCTCATTCAAGCCATCCATTCCTGTTTCTGAATCAGGAAATTTGATATTACTACATTCCAACTTACCATTTAAATCAAGTTTACTACTTAAAACATTATTATAAATTCTTATTGACGTGAAAAATACAAGTGCTAAATTTCATTATCTTTATGCTTATGCTTAATTATCTGAATAATAATAAGTCTCTTAATAATAAGAATAATTAAAATTTAAACACGAATTATACACAGGTGTAATGTAAATCAAGTAAAAGTTCTATGTAACCAAGAACTCCAAAGTAGTAAGCTAAACTATACTACTTCCGATTCAGGAGTTTCCATCTCCTCTTCCTCATTCAATTTAGATTGTTCCTGTCCTTCAATGAAATCCTGGAGTCGTTTTGCGAATACTTTGGATGGAGTAGCTTCTGTATCTGCTGTAGATCCTGATGGGATTACATCTGTCAGGATTCGCTTCACTGCCTTTGGCCTACATGACAAAACCAGGGTAATGGTAATGGTAGGGATAAGTTAAGGTTACAAAAAAGCTTACTTAGGATCTGCGATTTGAACCATTGCATTAATCGCCTTGAGAGTATTATTAGGGCTTCTGCTGAACTGGTAAAGCAGTTGCTTTGAAGGAGAAGGTGTTTTCATTGAACGAAGAGGTCTAAGAAATACTGAATGTTTGTTAGACATCTTTCTACAAGGAGAGAGTGGAGTCGCTTTCAAATGTGGTACAGGAGATAATGGCACATTACTCTCTTCCTAATCAAACATGAGTAAGAAATTGTTTAAAATAATGACTAAATTTGATTATAAAAATATAAGTTGATTGATTAGCTCACAGATTTGCTGGAAAAACGAAGAGCGTATTTCTGCATCCGCCCAATGAAAATTGTATTATAGAATTTGATGAGATCTCCACGTTCTTCGTGATTCGTGAGCATAACGTTCCTGTAGACATGAGAGGCGGACTGTGGCTGCATTCGGTAGCATCGCATTATGTCCGTAAACGTCTTTTCTGTTCCAACCACCTAATAATATAAATATAAATAAATAATCTACACTGATTTGGGCCGAAATTGCATTTAAGGTTGTTGATAATCCTGATTCACGGGAAGTGGCAGAACAAAATTCTATTCTGGTTGAACCTTACGCGTGAGCATTATGATACATGAAATAATAGTAAAGTTGTGCGCATCAACCTTAAATGAGTACTACGGTCGAATTTACTTATAATAGCGCAGCGTATAAATTAATTTTTTCTTTCAAACTACAGAGTTATCACGGGTTCATAAGTATAATAACTAGTGTTGCCCCGAAGCGGAAAAAGTCGTGATTCGGTTTCGGCCGAATAATGGCTGCCCTTGCTTCGGCTTCCCGAAGCATTTGCCGAATCACTTGCGCATGCGTATTACAATTTTTTTGAGTTTCTCCTTACATTTAGAAGTTGTCAATTTTACTACGTCTACTTCATTCACTAGTTTTTAAATCTTAATATTTACCACCTTAGAAATTTCTATCGTTTTTTGTCAAAATTCACACATACGAGTAAATTAAATCAGCAGACACGAATCATGAATGAATCAGAAGAGAAAGTGAAGGTTATTTCAATGAATTGGAATAATTTACGAATTTATAATAATTAATTCCGGAATAAATGAACTATTTCCTATACGCCTTGTGATTCGGCAAATCCGCCGAAGCTGAAATAATCAACAGCCGCAGCAGAAGCTTCGGTAAAATTGAAAAATGGCCGATTCGGCAGCCGAAGCTTCGCGGCAACACTAATAATAACCTCAAAACTCCTACGTTTTCAACCTTTGATTACCAGCCACTCTACGACGCAACTCTCCATCAACTGTAACTAGTTTTCGTCGAGTAAGTTACCTTTGCATTCGAGTAAGTTTACCTTTGCAACAACGTAGACACAGCACATGATTATTTGGTCAAGATGTCTACCCTTCATGAGATCTTCGACGTGATGAACAATCGCTTCTTGGCAACATGTCCATATTTTCCTCAATAAGTCTTCCTCAGCGCCAAGACTTTTGCAGAGATCTTGAAGTCGGATGAAAGTAAGATGGTAAAATTTTCGAAAAAAAAGAGCAATAGAATTCCCTTTCTTTGGCTTGTCTCCATGTTTTGATGGTAAAACGACACCGAGAATTTGTGAACTAGTTTTATCCTGAATGATAAGAGTAGACTGGTTCGTTCCACCGACTGCCACTGGGACACATTTCTCACCAGACGGAGCTACAAAATGATAAATTAGTATTCTCTGATTCATTCAGAACCAAATTAGCACCCAACCTTACTTTTTATAACAGCATATCGCTTTGGTTGTCCTTCACCCGATTCCCCATACTTATCAATTTGAGATGGCAGAAAGACTTCTTCGCAACATGGGATAGACTCACTTTTTTCAGCCAAGACATTCCAAATTGGACAATCAGCTTTCCAGACCAATTCTTCCAAAACTCGCTCCTCCACCTAAACAATTTATTACAGAGGGTTATTTTTGTTTTATTTGGCCAGCTAATCTTTACTGTATCTACCCTCCCGCGCGGAATAAAATTCTGAAATTTTTAACTCTCACTCTTAAACATATTTTACATCCAGCAGAATTGACACTTTTTGTCCAGCGGGTCAAAATACCAAAAAAATAAACTTGGAAGTTGAGAATCGGGTTTGAGAGTTTTCCAGAGGGAGATTTTCAGCGCGAAACACTGTGCGTAAGTTGGAAAAGTTGGGGACGTCCATTTCAAAGTCTACAGTGTCCAACGTACTGAATTCGATGGGAAACCGGCGAAATCACAAGCAAGTTGGACTTTCTTACCCACAAATTCAGCATAAACAACACGTCCGTAAAATTCGATCAAAATATCTGATTCGTATAATTGACATTCTAACTGATAGAGAAAATCTACCGAGGCAGAATCAAATTGCAAAAAAAATTAACGTCTCACAGTACACTGTCTGAAAGACCATCCATGAAAATTTGAACAAAAAAATTAAAAGGAAGCCCTTAGTACATGGGCTAAAGCAATCCCACATCGAAAATCGGAAGAGAAACTGCCGAAAGGTATATGAGGGTCATTTGGCGGGTCAAATGTCCGAATATGCAGTAACAATCGACGAAGTACTCTTCTTTCTTCAAGACTCCGAAGGCATCAGACGGATTTACTACACCAGTTCATCGAAACAAGACCCCCAATATTATTGTCACAAGAAAGAGAAGTTTGGTGACAGATTCATGGTCGGGGGGGACTGTGCCTTTGATCAAAGTTCCAAAAAAAGTTAAGGTAAACGTTGACTATTATATTGAACATGTTTTGAAACCTTTACTTGAAGAATCAGTGGCTTCATTTTACACTGGCGAGTTGGACAAAATGTTTGTCCATCACGACACAGCTTCATCGCATACTTCAAAAAAAAAACCACGCATCAATCCGAAATCAGAAATACATGTAAAAACCCTTACATTAGTTCCATGGAGTTTTTCGGTTTCGGATTCCTCAAACGGAGGCTTCATTTGCGAAGAGCAAGAACCATGGCTGCAGTTTCGAAAATATTACAACAGGAATGCAATAATGTTTCCCACGAAATGCTTCAAAATGTTTACGATTCATGGAAACGGCGCTTAATGTTAGTTAAAGAATCGCATAGACAGCACATTGAGCACACAAAAAAAATTCAACGACGAAAATTGTTCGTGTATAATTTTTTTGTCTGGCCAAATAAAAAAAAAATAACCCTCTGTATTCGTCATTAGCTCCAATCATATGTGCAAAATAGACCAAGAGATCATGATATTATGTCATGTGACTATGACGATAGTCATCAGACTATTACAAAATAGACATGAGATTCCACTTCAGAAATCCGTTACCTGGCTCAAGTGCTTCACAACATCCCGAGATAAATTTTCTTCAGAACGTATCACGAGTTCAATAACTTTATAAAAGTGGTAGGCATCGAGATTGAAGGCGTCAAGAACCCAAGGGAAACGTTTCTGAGATTTGTACGAATAAAGAACGATCTCAAGGGCCAACGCGAAGAGACTCGTATGAAAATTGTCATCTGCCATTAAATCCTAATGAAAAGAAAAAAAAAGTTTCTGTTAGATTTAAACCTATGAAATAAGATGGTAGTAAGTGTCATACCGAAAAGTCTAGCTTGTTATCTCGCTTTTTTTCCAAAACAAGAACACTTTCTAAAAGACGATAGTACAAAGTTTGGCCAAGTTGACTACGAAATCTGATAAATTCTACATGGAAGCCGGGTTGAAGTTCACTCTTTGTGGAATATTTTTCACAGAAAATGACGCTAAGTTTCTTGAGACGTTCATCAATTCCTTCCAATGGATTTCTATTGCAAGAACTTAACATTTCTTTCAATGGCTCAGATGGTTGTGTATTTCTTCCACAAAGGATGGCCTATTATTAAAATGTTACTAAAATTATTAAGATTCAATTGAAATTGATTTGTTCTATTCTAAATTGAACCTTCAAGAAAACTAAAGATAAAGTTTGACTAACCTGAAGACGACTGACAGATTGTGTCGCTGAAGAAATGGGAGAGGCGATGTCGTCTTTGTCGGAATATTTCTTTGCTGTCAAGGGCGTCTGGGGCAAAAGATGGCGCAACTAGTTAAAAATTGACAATAATCAATTTCTGCAAACAAAATCACCTCTATATGGCGTAAAAGATTTTACCTCTTGAACGGGTGTTAACGTTTTGATAGGTGGTTGTTTTTCCAATACCTTCAAATAATCTTCATAATTCGAGGAGTCCATTCCAAAATCTGCTTGTCGTTCAGAAGATAAGTACATTCGTTCATCAAAATCCCCCTCCGTCAAAACGTATTCCTCATATTCTTTCTCCATACGGCGATAATTATGCTCATATGACGACTCATCAATAAGGCCACTCAAGTGTTCGGGCTCGCCTTTCAAAATCTAAATAAATAAAACAGTTCATTCTCTTGAGAAAAGCTTGAATTTCAATCTTTTATAATGTTCTTACTGCTTGTTCAATCATACTCCGTATCTTCGGCTTTAGCCAAAATTCTTTGATAGTTTTTGCTTCAACAGAAACCCCATCATATAAATCACAAAGTGCATGGATGATGCAATGCGGGTCACCCCGAGAGTCGAATCCACCGACACCATCTGCTAAATCTAATGAATTAACAAATCAAATAGGATCATTTAGTCTTATCTACAAAATTTTTGTCTGCAATAAAACCTGTTAATTTAGTCATACCAGCGAACTGTTGTGTAAAAAGACTCTTATTCCCAGCTTGAACAACGTTGTTAAAGACCAAGTCCACACAAGCCAAAAGCAAATGGTATGAATTTACCAAGTCATCACTGATACGAAGAGAACTCTTCACACAAAGAAAGAGAGTCCAGCAAAATTCAAAAAGATCTGCAGCCGATTTGAGTGAGAGCCTAATAAAACATTTTGTTATGTGCAGTGCATGTTTTGAAAATAAATCATAGTTCTCATAAAGTTGACTAACTTTTTCCGGTTAAGTTTGGAATCAGAATCACGACGAGAGAAATCCTTGAAAATGCCAGCAAAAATAGGTTCAAATTTCTTGAAAATAACAGTGGTGACAGCAAAATTTCGTTCTAATCGTTCAATTTTATTGCGATATTCCTGTTTCAAATTCGTCATGTCTCCCCATTTTCGGCTTTTGTCGAAAAAATCCACAAGACTAAAACCAGTATTAAATTAATACAACAAAACCTGGCACATTGTCTGACTCATTACCTCAAATTGCAAGTTCGAAGAAGTCTTGTTAAATTCACATAATTCCCATGCATTGTTGGAGAACCAACTGACGGAATGGTTGCCTGACGACATGCTACATATACCGCACAGCAGAGCCAATGCGATTGCTCCCCCTAAATTTATATAAAGTAATACTAACTTTATCTAGAACAGCACAGCCTGGTATTGGCATAATTAATGAATTAATACATTACAGGGGAATTAGGGGATAATTTATTTATTGAATTGAAACAAAATATGAAATTCCATTCATTCATTCAAAATTTGTACCCAAATAAGGGATGTTNTTTATTTATTGAATTGAAACAAAATATGAAATTCCATTCATTCATTCAAAATTTGTACCCAAATAAGGGATGTTCCGGATGTACTGCTCACCGGATATTTCGGCCCGAATTGGCACCGGAACTGCATATCTGTTCCGGCAAACCCTGTAGTAAGTTCCAGCAGTAACTCCGGCAGTCTAATTTTGCGATTGCGATGAAAGACCTAAATGACTTTATTTCCAATCCCGACATGCAAACGTAAGCAAATTATTTCAAAACGACAAAAGACTCTTTATTTATATTTTTCTCCTTATAATTATTATACTGTTAGCCTCTTCTAATAATCTATCGTTTTACTGCTAAATTCTCGTTCATAATTTCAACTTAAATGTCTTCTACTGATAGTGAAGTAGAATTAATTAACGTTATCGAAGAGAATGAAGAATCACAAAATTCCGCCAGTAAGTACTGCCGGAATTTCCGGTTTCGTCGCTTTCGCCGCACCGAATCGGTTCCGGTGGAGCATGCAGGACAGTAGTACTGTACTGTCACAGTACATTCGGAACATCCCTACCCTAAATACCCAAACTCTTTTTTTTTGGGCTAGTTTTTTTTAACGAATGAATCACTACAATTAAATACAAGTGAAGAAAGACTGAATGAGTTATTTGTGTATAGGAACAGACATAAAAACTTCCCTAAAGTAGGTGATTATTACTATTATTAGTGGTCACTACCTTAGTCCAAGAAAAACAAAATTTTACCTCTAATGTGTACATTTGCTTTACACCCGAGTAAGTCTTCCAGGTTTCATCTTTCGTTTGAGTATCAAGATTGAGGTCACTACAGAGTTCCTGGTATCTCTCGTAGACCTGCTCCTCCTCTTCTGTTATCATAAGCATNGGCTAGTTTTTTTTAACGAATGAATCATTACAATTAAATACAAGTGAAGAAAGACTGAATGAGTTATTTGTGTATAGGAACAGACATAAAAACTTCCCTAAAGCAGGTGATTATTACTATTATTAGTGGTCACTACCTTAGTCCAAGAAAAACAAAATTTTACCTCTAATGTGTACATTTGCTTTACACCCGAGTAAGTCTTCCAGGTTTCATCTTTCGTTTGAGTATCAAGATTGAGGTCACTACAGAGTTCCTGGTATCTCTCGTAGACCTGCTCCTCCTCTTCTGTTATCATAAGCATCACGTTCCTCGGTATTTGCTGGAGTCACCGCACCGCAGAGAAGAGACTCTCTAACCTATATTATGTCATACTCATTAACATATTTGGGTTGGATTTAACCAAAGAGTATCCCACTTTTTTAAACGTAAATAAACTAATGGAACGGCCTGCTCCAAAATTACTCCCTAACTATAATATTCTACTGTTTCCATTTCTTAGTCAAAGTAAAGCACCACCGTCCAGTGATTGTATCAGTCCATATTGCCTCCTAACAAAACAACCTAACCCTAACGACCTAATAAAAATTTTAACACTAAATGCAATACATGTAGGCTGATACATATGGCTCATTACATATGGCTGATTACATTGGGTTGATACAATCAGCGGACGGTGCTTTACTCCTACTAAAAGGATTCACATCACACATTATAAGTGAAAAAAAAAAATTGATTGAAACTAAATAAAGTACCTTTCTGTTCAGTCAATCGGTAGTAGCCAATATCGTCGCGTTCACCGTCGTCAACCAATCACCCTCAAAACTTTTTCTTATATGAAACTTTTTTTTAGGAAACAATCGAAACGAAATCAAATTGACCAACNGGCTGATACATATGGCTCATTACATATGGCTGATTACATTGGGTTGATACAATCAGCGGACGGTGCTTTACTCCTAACTAAAAGGATTCACATCACACATTATAAGTGAAAAAAAAAATTGATTGAAACTAAATAAAGTACCTTTCTGTTCAGTCAATCGGTAGTAGCCAATATCGTCGCGTTCACCGTCGTCAACCAATCACCCTCAAAACTTTTTCTTATATGAAACTTTTTTTTAGGAAACAATCGAAACGAAATCAAATTGACCAACAAAATTAGAGAAAAATCTGTTGTTTTTTGTTAAATTTCTTATTTCCTAATCACTAAATCCTTATAAATAAAAATCAAAAAACCAGAATCGCTCCCGGGTGCAGAACAAAAGCTCATTAGATTAAAAAGGGAGGGCGACGGAGAAAAACGCGGGATTTTCTGGGTTGGTCCTCGACAGGGTGCCAAATGAACACCGACCTTGAAATTATCATGATATTTATCATTCCAATGACTTTTAATTTCATTTTAACCAATTTATTTTAATAAAATTATAAACCTAAAAATTTTCTACACTTTTAAAATAATTTTTAATTTAATTTAAATTTAAATTAATATTTAATTTTTTTTTAAATTAATAATTTAATTTTTTTTTTTAATTTCTGGCATATTTTTCTTTTTACTCAAATGAATTGTTCTGATCATATAATTAATTACCGTTCTAATTTTAAATTCAAAATTAAATCAAACTAATTGTATATGAACCTAAAATTATATTACTAGATAGCTGTAATTGAAAAAATAAATAAACTATCAATAATTAAATCAAATCATATTTTAAAATTTTCTAATCTAAATCCTTACTATTTTCATATTTACTTCAGTAGAATACAAATTGCAATGAATTTTCTAAGTCACTATAACCTATTCTCACAACCTGATGTCCTATAATTTCATTAAATCTCTAGAAAAAAATATTAAATTTAAATTTTCCTAATCAAAATTGGAAACAAATTTGAATACTTTAGCCTAATTGATTGAATTTTTATTAAAAAATTTTTTTATTGGACTATAGAAGACCTAATTATACTATAAGAGATACATATAATATTCTAAGTTCTCTTTCTGAGCATGATAGATCAGATGATTTGCTTCATTACACTTCAACTTTCACTATAATTGGATTAATAATAACCAGACTCCACTATAGTCTATAATTGAACAGCCATACACTTTAAAANAAAGTCACTATAACCTATTTTCACAACCTGATGTCCTATAATTTCATTAAATCTCTAGAAAAAAAATATTAAATTTAAATTTTCCTAATCAAAATTGGAAACAAATTTGAATACTTTAGTCTAATTGATTGAATTTTTATTAAAAAATTTTTTTATTGGACTATAGAAGACCTAATTATACTATAAGAAATACATATAATATTCTAAGTTCTCTTTCTGAGCATGATAGATCAGATGATTTGCTTCATTACACTTTAACTTTCACTATAATTGGATTAATAATAACCAGACTCCACTATAGTCTATAATTGAACAGCCATACACTTTAAAAAGATTATATAATTTATACCCCAAGTAAATGAAATTAATTCTTCAATCAATTTAAACAAAATTTGAATATTGAATTTTGATTGAGCTAATTTATAATTTATCAATGCTTAATAATTTGAATTTGAGCGAATTACCGAAATAATTTTGAAAATCAGTACAATAATGTTTAGGATTATTATACTTAAAAAATTATCAATAAAATAAAATTTTTACATATAAAAAAAATAAAATTTTTACATATAAAAAAATCAAATTTTTATAGACCCTATTACAAACTATTTGAAAAGACACATGTAAATCGTGCGAATCAAAGATCCGCGCCAAGTTACAAAATTTATAAAATCGTCAAATTTATACTTTAAATCGTATTTAAATAAAAGTTTATAATATACAGTATAATTTTTATAAATACGAATATATATAATTATAATCAGTTTTATTAAGATTAGTAAGTGATAATTTTGTATTTCTGTCCAACAATGTCAAATTTAAGTGAGTGGATATCTACTGAAGTAATCAAACGTGGCATTTATTTACAGGATACTATTTCTAAATTCTTACAAGTTATCCAACAATATTTTTGATTTTTTAATTCTGACGATTACTAATCGTTGATTATCATTTAACGATGATAATCTTATCAATTACTAGTCTAACATGAGTGTGAAGTGAAGTAAAATTATATTTGAGTTTGTGAAATTTAACCTTGATCTCTAATTGTTTTCTACATCAACTCAGGAGACATATTGTACTACGAATCAAGGTCATACTTTATTTACGCCTAGTAAAGTTTATGTGACGTCAGATTTAAATAACACTTTTACTTTCAGCAGCCAGAACCGAGAACGGAATATGGAATAAGCTGACTTTGTCGTGGTTTTGGTAACGGAAGACAGCTGAGCTTTTACTCTTAAGGATTAACGGCTATCGGTCAAGAAATTTCCTTTCTTTTTTAGCATTTTTCTATTTTTTTTTTGAAAGCAAAAGTCAATCTTCTCAATTGCCAGTTCCTTTTCCTTTGTTGTCAACCTAATACTTAGGAATTTACGATGGATAGTTCTGCCACTACGAGTAGTAGTCCAGTTGGAGAAGTTAGGATTCGTGTAAAGTCAGCAAGTCACCGGTGTGAAGACATTGAAATTTCTTGTCAGATATCTTCAAGTGTCAAGAATGTGAAGCAAATTATCAAGAAACAATATCCTTTACATCCAGTAGGTTGAGTTGATTCAGCTTAATAATTATTGTATTATTACTTTGAAACTGAATCTTAAGAATGATCGAAGGAAATTCAAAATCTACCAATCAGATTTGATTTTCTGAATTTGAATTTTCTTGATGGAATCCCTAGTTTCATAGTTACTACCTTTAGTTTATGTTATGATGATCCATATGTCAGTCGTGTGTGATGACTTTTTTCTAATTTTTTTAAAAGGAAATTGAAGAACAGCGAATTATTTATGCTGGGCATCTATTGGAGGATGATCAGGTCCTCCGTGACATCTTTCTTCAAGGAGGACAAGTGTCTATTTCTGGTGGATACACGTTCCACTTAGCCTGCAACTCGACATTTTTGAGGAAAACGACGACGTAAGTGACTTAGTTATTTGCAATCTATCTGAAATTATATTGATTGAATTAATCAATTTTTGTGATGACTGTTACAATAACCAGGGCTGAGGAAGGGGAATCAAAGACAAAGGGAGGTCAAACTGAGGAATGTAATGCTCAAGAAACACAAAATCCTCCAGTAGGAGTACCTGTTGGCGGAGTTCCACAAGACCTTTTGGCATTGCATCAACTTTATGTGGAGCAGATGATGAATTTCATGAGTCAATGGTGTGTTTCTTGTGATAAATTTTAATTTCTTCTATCAAAAATATCACTTTTTTATTGAATAAAGGAGTCAAGGAACTATGGGCCCAGGTTGGATGCCAGCTCCAACTATGATTCATGGTATGGGTATGACACACCCAGGTCATCCAGTACATCCATTTACACATGCTCCAATTCCTCCACCGGTTATAAACCAGCCTTTACTGGATGATCAACGAAGTGAGTAATCAAAATGTTAAATGTTATTTCATCATCACCTTCCTAAAAGTTAATAATATTTTAACATCTTTCTTTAGTTTTACCTAATGAAGCTCCCGTTGCTGCCCCGGTACAAAGAAACATTGATGGAGATGAAGAGCAGCCTAGAGATATACTAGACTGGTTATACACATGCAGCCGCCTCGTCCTTATCCTCAGCGTCGTTTATTTTTATTCAAACTTTGCCAGATTTTTACTCGTCTTGCTGTTTACGGCATTAGTCATGTTGTAAGTTTAGACTTTATTATATTTTTATACTCTCATTGTTCTGATTCACCTAAATTTCCAGCCACTTTTACACTTTTCCTATAACGTAAAGATAAAGCTAAAAAAAATTCTGATTAGTTTTACCTAGTGAATTGGTAAAAAAAAAAATTCATAAAAACGGCTGAAATCCGTCCGCACCACGAAAACTATAATCCTAAATATATTTTCCTAATAATGATGTCATATTTAAAATTTTGTTTGCAGTGTCCAACGTCGTCCTGGATTACTGAATGGATTGAGGCGTGGAGGACAAGCAAACCCACCACAACCTATTGTACAAGAACAAGCACCACCTCGGTAAACGCATAACTTCAGAAGCTTGAAATATCTCCGATTCTCGATTTCAATAAAGTATAAAAAAAAATTATTTTTTTAATAGGAACGAGAACAACATGAACAACGCTGCACCAGAAGCTGACCCTGTAGAGCAAGCTGCTGGGGCAGAAGACCAAGGTGAGGGAGAAATGAATGCTGAAGTTCCTTCGCCAGCCGACGAGTTACCAGCAGCAGAGGCTCAAGCCCAAGCCCAACAACAGCAACAGAGATTTCATCCGTTTGACATTACTCGGACGTTTCTCATGACATTCTTTACTTCACTGATTCCAGAAATTAATCCGAATTAGCACCGAATATCATCCAAAAACAAGTTAATTATTTATACTGGTGAGAGGATGTTCATGCTGAACATTATTACTCTTTCATACGTCATACCCAACCGCTTTACATAATTCACGTCATCAAAACGCATTAAGCTTATAATACAAAGCACGCTCATTACATTACCAATCAAAATTTATTTCTCGCTTTCGCATTGAGTTTATTAGTTGTAAAGTGATAGTAAAATAAATTATAACCGAGCCGATTTGTAAAATTTAATGGATTCCGTTAAATTTTAAATATGAACTCTCAAGCCTCACTCACAACTACTAGTATTTTAGAGACTTGACATTTCTAATGTCAAATCTCTGAATAAACTTAAAGTTTTCTAAGCAGGCGACCGTTGCAACGGTCTTCACTTAACAAAAATAAGAGGAACGCGTTGCAAGAAAATCCAAATTACAAATAAGAAGTATTGGACTTGTGCCATATTGTGTACCAGTAAAATCTGGATGGAAGTGGTTGGGTTAAGTGAATGACATTCACTCAACACAACACAAATTGTAAAATGCTTTTACAAATAAAAACGAGATTTAAGAAGAATTCTCAGTTCAGCAAGAACTGAGAAGTTACCTAACGTCTCTTCAAACTTCTTATGTCTGGATTTATCTAAATATTATTTGAATAGGGTGAGAACAGCATCATCTTTTTTTTAGGCCAAGTTGGACGTTGTTATTTTCTTTTGTCAAGCTTAATTCATTTGAGCTACTACTGGTTTGGTTGCTAACCATATGGCCTGACTCAATTGAAATTGACGCATGAGAAAAGAAAACTTTGGCTCACGCTGGGCTATTTAGTTCGACACTTGATAACCATACATTCAAATGCTGAGTTGCTTACAAGTATTATGTCATTTACTGAAATCTTCAATCATAAAAAAAAAACAGAAAATCTTTATGGTTGGTCGTTAGGGTAGGATATTTATCAAAGGTCATTTCAAGCGTCGCGTCGCGTCTCCGTCTCCATTTTGTTTGGCAACACAAACCCAACCGAAGAATTTGTTTTGAAATTATGAAATGTCGAAATGGAAATAATTGTTCAAAAATTTTCAAATGAAAGAAACCGGTTTTGAAAGTTAAATAATAACTGGCCAATATCCAATAAATATGACACAAGAGGGTAAAAAACTTTCTAAAAATAATAATGGAGGCTTCAAAGTCCATTTTTTGACTGACCGATTCAGGTTTCTAAAATTTTAAATCGGTGACACGACAATATTGGTTGGGTAATTTAGGGTTTGAATTAACTTTAACTAACTAACTTTTTTTAAATCAGTAATGATGAAGAAATCTGCATCGTTTACCATTTCCATGAGTCAATAAATCTATATCTTCATAATCCAGTAACAACTGATGCTTCTGAAACAAAAAAAAAAAAAGAAAAAAATTAAAACTTAATTAACTTAAGTCTTCCAGTCAAGGAGAAAATTATATAATTTTTCNGCTGCATCGTTTACCATTTCCATGAGTCAATAAATCTATATCTTCATAATCCAGTAACAACTGATGTTTCTGAAACAAAAAAAAAAAAGAAAAAAATTAAAACTTAATTAACTTAAGTCTTCCAGTCAAGGAGAAAATTATATAATTTTTCTATATATAGCAAAGTTGCATCAATTTACTTAAGTAAATGAGAGTGACACAACCATAATTCAGTTTTGGCTTATTTAAATATCCAGAATTCAACCAGATTGTTATAAGATTTAAAATTGCCATGTACTGGACTTGATGTCATAATTTTTTTTTTAATCTGAGAATATGTATTGTGAAATCACGAAATGATTAGCAAAAAAAAAATACAGAGTTTACGAAAAAGTAACCTCCGCCAAATTCTTCCTATGATTCATAAATCGTGATATCTCTACAATTGACCGAAGTAGACTAGTTCAGGACAGTTTCAAAGATTTAAAAGTTAGTACAACTCTTCTAGTTGTATAATTTATAATATTGGTAAGGTAAAACCCCCTGGATTTTTAGCAAAAGTTATAAGCTTTTGCCTATCCTAGGGCTTGAGGAAGTATACATTAAGTAACCACAAAGAAAACTAACGTCATCATGAATTCCTAGAAGCTAGTAAGAAACCAATTGGGGACAAATCAGTTAGTTAACAGTGGTTGATGATATTAATGGTAGACCAGACTCTGGTAACTCAACTTATTATCATCATTCATAATAGGTGTATTGACACTGACTAAACTAGAGAAATGAGGTGGCCACAAAATGAAGGAGGTGGCAAAAGTCCGACGCTTATGGCTTATTTATCTGCCATCAAAACGGGAAATTTCTTCAGTCAGTTTCTAACAAGTGGTTCGACAACTTCGTCCAATCATTTGATCTCCGCACTTTTAAACGGGCTCGGCTCTGCAATTTCATTTACCACACCACTATCCTTTGGAATTAATTTTTGTCTTACCACTAAAATCCAGCAGAAGAAGAACTGCCAGACAACTAATTTCATTAATTCGTAAGTCAATAATAATAATCCCCTTCAATTTCTCTGCGCATCAGCATAACCCACTCGAACTAATGTCTGAAAAAAAAAAAGAAAAAAAAATTAAAATTACGAATTACGATGTATAATGTTAATGTTCTATAAATCAAAATTTTCAAGTATTAATTAAAGATTAGCTACATCATGGTCATTAGTACCTAGGAGTCAATAAACTTGTTTCATTTTCATTTTGCTCTTGAAATTATCTTATCAAAACCAAAAACAATGGTAATGCCTATGAAACTAAATTACGGACATGCTAAAATTTTATTCATTTCTACAGACAGATAAAAATTATGAATTTGCCAAATTTTGAACATTGTAGTCCTTCTACTAACACTTTGCTGTTTGCTATTGCCTATTTTCAATTTATAATTTTCATTGGTAACTTTTTGTATCAAAACTTTTTCATCAGTATCATCTACTACTTAAGAAATAATGAATAATTTCATCACATAGTCGCAGTTGGTGTAATCTATAACCTTTGAACCCTTCAAATTCTATTATCGTGTACCAAACTAATCGCCAACGCAAAGTCTGATAAAGTATTATTAAGTTTCAGTGCTTATGCTTTGAGAATTATGTTGCTTATGTAAGGAATTGAAAAATAGGACATGTTATCAGCACAATGTTGAATACGGTATTAGGTAGAATAATATGTTGCTTCTTAATTAAGTACGAGTTAATGCAGGTAGAGAAAATAAAAAATGGCATAATTTGACTTTATAAATTATCTTCCAATCCAGGATTATATTATTGATGTAATAAATTATTCCTAACACATTTATATTCATTTCAATAGGATAAATTGAAGAATTTTAACTCAAATATAACAACAATGGGAGCTACAACAAACGATCCACCAATTAGATTAGTATCTAATAGATCTAAAATCAAAACTATCGCAAAAGAGTACATAGTAGAAAAGGTAATTTTGGAAAAAAAATCAGGATACTTATAACCGATGTCCAAAGAAAATCAAAAATTCAAATTTACAGTCACAAATAATTCAATAAATAAAAGTTGACGGTTCAAATCTGATTGGGTGGATTTAAATTTTTGAATTTTCTGGAAGCATTGGTTATTATTTACTAATAACTCAGGTAAGGAAATGTTCTTGTTAATCTTACATTATTAGAATCCTGAAGAAGCTTTCTTCTTGTGTAACCTTGGTGAAATTTTACGAAAACACATGGAATGGGTTACAGCAATGCCAAGAGTGAAGCCATTTTATGGTAAGCTGGACTCTTCTCCTTGGTTCTAAAAATTGATATCTAATTTCAATTTTTCAATATAAAGCTATTAAATGCAATCCTGACGAACAAGTAATCAAGGTGTTGGCTGGACTTGGAACAGGATTCGACTGTGCTAGCAAGGCAAGTCATTTGAGTTATGGATATGATACCTCGAGTCCATGAGAATAGAGAGATGGACACGCCCCTGCTTCACTGATGATTTCCAAGATGATTTTGCTCAAGTGTTTTCTCCTCTTCTTAGGGTGAAATGGCAAAGGTCATTGGACTCGGGGTTCATGAATCAAGAATCATATTTGCGAATCCAACGAAGCAAGAATCTCACATCCGTGCTGCTGAAAAGTTTAATGTCAATACAATGACTTTTGACAATATCTATGAATTGCATAAGATCAAAATCTTTCATCCAACTGCCAAGTAAGTTTGAAAATTAATAATATTTAAAAAAAATACAAAGAATTAGACATTCAATGAATTTGAACTGACTTACGGATTAGACTCATTATTCGTATCCGATGCGATGCCAGAAAAGCTCGGTGCACATTTGGAATGAAGTTTGGAATTTTGGTCGAAGATGCACCATTACTTCTTTCGGCTGCTCGTGAGCTTGGACTTAATGTTGTAGGAGTTAGCTTCCATGTTGGTTCCGGCTGTATGGAACCTCAAGTCTTTCAAAGAGCAATCGCTTCTGCAAAATGGCTCTTCTCCGTTGGCTATGAAATTGGATTTCGTATGAACATTCTAGACATCGGAGGTGGATTCCCAGGAAATTCAGGAACCGATATCAATGAAGTATTTTCACTGTTTCCACGTATTCTTTCATTGAGTCTTCATAAACTCATTTTTTTGTAGATTGCAAACGTGGTTAATTCTTCAATCGATGAGTTCTTTCCAGATGAATGTGGTGTGGAAATAATCGCAGAGCCGGGCCGTTACTATGTGGCATCTGCCTTCAAAATTTTGACTCAAATTCATTCCAAGCGTGAGGGGAAGAATGAATTAGGCGAGAAAAGCTTCATGTATTACATCAATGATGGAGTCTATGGCAGCTTCAATTGTATCCTCTACGATCATGCTGCTCCCAATCCAGAAACCCTACGAGTAAGGAAAACAGTTTTGTTGCTAACCAATTTGTTTGGAAAAGTCATAACACTTGAACTGAATGGTGATAACAATGAGTGCCTTACGTTTAATGTTATTCTTTCAGGCAACTGAAAATGGAGTTCTCGAATTGATTCCATGTTCAATTTGGGGACCAACTTGTGATGGATTAGATAAAGTCTGCTCCAATGTACTCCTTCCTCAAATGGATATGGGAGAATGGCTCCTTTTCAATGACATGGGTGCATATACCATCGCTGCTGCTGGAACTTTCAACGGTTTTCCAATTTCCAAAGTGGAATATGTCATCACTGAAGACGCTTGGTAAGATTGCCAGACGTCATGAGTGTAAAGTGAACCATTTGAATTAATTTTCTTATTCCTTCACAGGGATATCATGAAGGAAATCCTAAGTTATCAAAATCCAGTTGTGGACTATGTTCCTGTCTTCTTAAAAGCAGGTGTGGGCTGCAACCGGGACGCTGTGGGGTGGGCCACAGCGTCCACCCCACTCGCCTATGGACAGTACAGTGATGGGAGTGTTAGTGAAACTGACTCACTGGATTCTGATTATGCAGTGTCATCCTCATCAGGAGGGACGGATATTGACATTGATTATGCTCAGACTGATATTCCGATTTAAACTCAAGAGTTTCATCAGGTTTTCCCTGTACATCTTATAAATTTATAATTTAAAAAAAAATTTTCATTCCGTGAAGGTCCAATTTTAAGACACTACTAGCTCTTCATATATATCTTCTTCTGGGTCTAAATTTAGGAACGATCATGTTTGGATCATTTGGTGAATAATTTAATATTATTATCCATATTTTATTTGAGGGGAATAATATAAAAGGTTCTAATCGAATACTTTCTCCATTCCACATTATTTAAGGTCTTATATTTTAGTAATTTTGATGAAATGTAATACAATTTCAGTTATACAACTATACAACATGGTGGATTCCTCCGATGGGTTTAATATTTTATTGAAGAAATATGGGAATAGTAATAAAAATGAGAATAAACAAGAAGTCCAAGTCTATAAAGATTTTTGTTTTATCTAATATTTGTAATTTTCAGCGCTATGAATTTTAGCAGACAATATTTAAACACCTAGAGTAGATTATATCTGTATTTAGTATTCACTACTCAGGGAAAAAGAGTGGTACATACAATCGGCGAATTGTATCATCTTTCAGAGGATAAGTTGATTTTATATGTACTTTTTATATGGAACATACCGAGTTGCAGCCGCAGGCGGCCTAATGCGACCCTCAGTTGGTGGTGCCCAAGGGCTTCGCTCTATTTTGATACATAATTTAGTTCAAAAAATTAGTAGGTTATTTAGTACAAGTTGAAAAAAAAAATTCAATCGAACTCACCATGAGGTTCTGGAGAAAAATATGAGCTCGCCGCTGCCTCAAATTGAGAATCATGATCATAAGTAGGTGCAGGAAGGCGCGGCCTAGGGCGAGTGTAAGCCATTGCTGATCTGCCAATCGTCTCTCGATACTTGTCCAAGTGAGAAGGTCGTGGGGCATATTCATCATAGTATTCCCTTGGATGTAAAAATGGCTCCAAGGGAGGTGTTCCTTCCATTCCCACGTAGTGACGCTAGAGACGTAAGAAAATTAATTGAAAAAAATTATCAACTGAAGTTAAAAAAATTACATGATCGTGAATGTCCAAATAACGTGTTTGAGGGCGATTATGAATCTTGTACGGCGGCGCTGGTGATGGAGTCCCATTACCAGGGTCTGTTGGATTCTTAGAATGTCCAAGTAGATAGGCGATTGTTGGTCCTTCCCCGTTTTCAATAACCTTGGCAATCCAAGGAAGACTAGTCAAATCCCGATTGTCACTCAAGACTTGACGTTTGAGGCAAGCTATAGCGTAACCCGCACGTTCATATGCTTCTGAAGAAGGAGCCGTAACAGTAATTGATACGTGCATTTCTTCTTTCAAATGCGCATACATTGGGTCGAAACCTTTCCGTAATTCCGCTTCCTATATATTTGATAGTAATACGAATGATTGCTATGATTTGAGGTCATTTAGTAAATTTTACCTTTTGCTTGTCTTTCATGACACCTTGTCCGAGGAGAACCATTTTTGTCTTTGTCTCTCTCATCAGCGCTTTCAAATAAGATCCCCTTGGTCCTTCATAAATCAAGTATTCAATTTTAATTATTTATAAGATACTTTTATAATTATTATATCTTGAAACAAAACTAATTTTAGCAACACATTTACCTAAGATTTTCCCTGCGTAATTCATGTTTGGGTAGAGTTGTGATGGTGGAAAACACCTTACGTTCACACTAATAGGTGGATCAAGGTAGAGGTCTACATCCTGAGTGTTCAGAGACTCTGGTTGACCACTAGAAACAGCTACTCGTGAAATTTCTAGATATAAGTGAGAATATTGGTTCAGTAGTAGACAAAACAGATCAACAGTAAAGACTTCACCTTAAATTTGATCCAGTTGAAGTAAACAAAAAACCTATTCCTTACAGTAATCTCTTTAGGATTTTGATTTTACCTAACAAATAAACCCCCTCAACTTTTACTGCCTACCTCTTAAGAACTGAAAGCCAAAGTTGGTTTCGAACAAACCCTAGTTTAGGTAAAATTTTCAGAATTTCCGAAGCAGCAACAAGTAAATATTGATNAAGTTGGTTTCGAACAAACCCTAGTTTAGGTAAAATTTTCAGAATTTCCGAAGCAGCAACAAGTAAATATTGAGAAGCTGCGTAAATACTCTGAAAACTTAGAAGTTATGAATCAAATGAAACAACATTGCCCATCTTTTGCTCAACTCCAACCGAAAGCTAAGTCGCTTGCTAAGTTACCAATCTAAAATTCTTCCTTAAGCTNAAGTTGGTTTCGAACAAACCCTAGTTTAGGTAAAATTTTCAGAATTTCCGAAGCAGCAACAAGTAAATATTGATAAGCTGCGTAAATACTCTGAAAACTTAGAAGTTATGAATCAAATGAAACAACATTTCCCATCTTTTGCTCAACTCCAACCGAAAGCTAAGTCGCTTGCTAAGTTACCAATCTAAAATTCTTCCTTAAGCTNCCCATCTTTTGCTCAACTCCAACCGAAAGCTAAGTCGCTTGCTAAGTTACCAATCTAAAATTCTTCCTTAAGCTTAGGTTCAATTTTACTATATATCCTTTTGATTATAATTCAACCCAAATTTCAACAATCATAGGTTCTGATGTAATAGATATGACATTTACCTCGCTGGACAAGTCCATAGACATGGGGATATTGTCCCGGATCCAAAGTTTCCTTCTCTTTATTGAGGGCAACTAATATTTGTGCCCTTCGTGCATCATCTTCTGCAAAGGCTCCACCTTCTCGTTGTTGTTTACGTACATGATTGATCTCATTATTGTCAGTCTTGACTAGTCCTAAGCTGGAATTCCCTCCAGCTTTCAAGTGTACGTCATCTTCGGTTTCAGACATAGCTTCAGACATTCTACAAATAAATTAATAAAACGCTAAATCTAAACTGTCAAGTAGTCAGCAAAGACTAATCAATTGGACTAAGAAGTCAGTAATCAAAACGGAATGAACTGACGACCAATGACAATTACTCAAACAGTAATTTGACTTGCCGTGGGCCCCTCTTCTTATAAAATTCTTGTCGTCGATGTTGTGTCGCCCTCTCAAGTTTCTAAAAACCACAACTGTAACTTGAAATCATGAAACTTGAAATGAAATAATCGATTTTAGTAGTTAAACTTCTATAAAAAAAATGAAATCGATAATCGAACACAGAAATCTAACATTTAGCAATGGAAATCAAACTCTTTTAGAACTTTTTTAAGATGCTCCAAAAATCAAATCAGTCAACGAAATACTCAAGGTATGTAAACTAAAATTTGAAATCAAAATCAAGACCTTAACAACTTAAAAATAACAATAGTGAATCGATTGTTGTCGAAATCGAAATTTAACAAAGAGTTCGATTTTTAGTAAAGTTAGAACTAAGGAAAATTTAGACCNAAAGAGTTCGATTTTTAGTAAAGTTAGAACTAAGGAAAATTTAGACCCAGCCTGAAAGGGTTGAACCAAAAAGCCGATGATGTTTCGAGGTAACAATATCGACGGACCACAGTATGTGATAAAGTTTATGTAAATTAAATTTGTCTGTCCAATTAAATTAATGTAACATTTTCAGCTGTATTGTTTCCTTGGCATTTTCTGTATTACTTAATTTATAAATAAAACTGTTGTCTGTTGTAGTTGTAGCGATAAAAAATTTTAATTAATCGCTCGTCAACGCAAGACAAATTTTGCTAGAGGTGTTTTTTTTCTTTAATAGTCTTATAATAAGCTTTTCGTTGTGATCATTAGCAGGTTCAGGTTGCTTATCTCAAAAACGCTCGATTTAGTGACATAATCGGGAATAGTTCCCAGTGTTAAGTGTAATCGTTTATTAATTAATCTGTAATTAAATTTTTTCAATTAAAATATAATTCGATGACTATATTCCTCAGCAGGTCGCATGTTCAACTATAAACAACTCTTGAAACTTGAAATATCTCAAAAAGTATTAAATGTAGCAGAAAAAATAAAAATTTGGTGTTAGTGGTCAATATCCTAATATTCCTGAATTGATCCGGGATTTGCGGTTACGGTCCGCGGTATTTCAAGAGTTTGTTTTTGAAAGATGGCGGGCTGTACATAATGCAAAATGCAAGACGCAAAGAAATGCCGAAAAGCATGAGTACAGAATAATGATAAACATAAAGAAAAGTGGATAAGAAATTTAAAAACAGTGATGACCAGAGTTACATAAATAAGTATACTAAGAATCAAGGTTACTCACCAAGGTTAAGGTTATTTATTTATTTATTAAGAGAAATTTATGTATAAAATAACTTATTAAAAAGATAATAACAAGCTTAATCAGTAGTTCAATAATTATTATTATTTTTCAAAAAAAANTAAAATAACTTATTAAAAAGATAATAACAAGCTTAATCAGTAGTTCAATAATTATTATTATTTTTCAAAAAAAGAAATATACTTTTCTTTTTTTTTGGAAAATAACAACGTAAAATAAATAAGTAATAAAGATCAAATTTGAGGAAACAATTTAAATTTTTTGTCAAAATTTCTCACAACTGAATGAAAATGATGTTCTGTATTGTGTATTGTGATGTCTTGAGGGAATAATTTTAGGATTTTATTTTCAATATAGTACTGTGCAAATTGTTAACCTCAGATGATGGTTTTGCAATAACAACTAATAATTTTACACAACAAAATTTTTACTCATTTTTTTTAGCTTCCTAAGCAGCTATCTACAAAAAAAATATTTTTTTTTCCAATTCGTGATTGAAGAAGATAATAATAATAATTATTATTATTCTTGAATCACAAAATGGAAAAAAAAATTTTTTTCTTTCTCCAATTGAATCCTTACGATCAAGAAGTATTGGCTCCCAGGATCAATTGAAAATTTTCATTTTGAAAAGTATTTTATTTTTAATCTATTACCTAGCGATTCAGATTAAGTTAACAGAAAATTTTTTTTCTCATCTTTTTTCTACATGGCAAGTAAATAAGAGAAAAAATAACAAAAAAGTTTTTTTCTTAACTTAATCTACATCCGGTGGTAGTGCAAAGCAAACGCGAAACTTTATTTCACGGTAGCTCAGATGATCATCAGAACATATTTTTTTTTGGAAATAGCAGTGTTAATAGTTGCACTTCTTTAGTGCGCATGCGCAGAACTAAAATTCAGGACACATGAGGTACATAAATAGGAATCTATGAATGTAACTGACACTTGGAATATAAGGGGAGGTACTCTATTCACAAACTCCGCCATCCCTTTCGTACTAATACAAAAATTAAAATAATTACTCGCCCGGGGGGTGGGGTTGTTGTCATTTGTTTACTGTCTGTTGTCTTTGTTTTGTTTCTTGTGTCTTGTGGCTCAAGTTAAGCGTAAACAAAAAAACAACTAAGCAGATTAATGTGACGATTGTTTTGTTTTCAATAATAATTAACTTAAATGAGATTAATTTATACCTCGCTAAAGCAATATCTAAACACTTTTCACTGCTTAGGTTTCAAAACTTTATTACAAGCTATAATAACACGATTCCTGAATTCGTACAGAAGGGTTCGTGCAGCGTGGTAAGAAAACGTTTATTCTTATTGGACAACAGGCAATCATTTTCTTTTCTATTTTGTTTTTCAACGTTGAGATTGAAGATTTAAACAAGATTCTTGATTCTCTGGCGAATTGAGCACAGACAGCATTTGATGCATCCCGGAAACGATGGTATGATGACAGCCTCTGGAGGATTGGGGAACATGATAGCTCCGCTTCCAGAAGGTACTCAACAGCAATACTGCCTACGTTGGAACAGTTATCCAGCAACTATTGCAACACAGTTGGCTACACTCCGCCTTGCAGAAGATTTTGTTGATGTTACTTTAGCATGTGATGATCAGCAACTTCGAGCACACAAGTTGGTTCTATCAGCTTGTAGTCCATATTTTATGCAACTATTTAAGGTAATAATAAATGTTTTGTTTGAATAAATGTTTGAAGTAATAAGTAGTTTGTATGAAAGAAATTTGGTTCACTAGGGTTATCATTAAGAAAATATTACTTTTTTTTTTTAATATTTTGTATACGGTTTTTCAAAATATTCAGAGTACACCTTGCCAACATCCTGTCGTATTTCTGAAAGACGTCCGCTTCAGCCAACTTCGGGCTCTTCTTGAATTTATGTATGCAGGTGAAGTGAACGTTTCTCAGACTGAGCTTCCTGCGTTGCTTCGTACTGCTGAAGCTTTACAAATTCGTGGATTGGCAGACACGACGAACAATAACAGTTTTGCCCCACAGTTTTCACAAAAACAGCAACCAGTGAGTGATGATTGGTATTTTCAATTGTGTCTGACTAGCTTCTAATTGTAAAAAAAAAATTTTTTTTTTTTTAGATTTTCTCACAACATCAGCAATATCTTCCAATTCCAAATCCCGTGGTTACGTCACCGCCTCAGCCAATTATTCCATCAGTTACGACTCCTCAGGTTTCAGCACCATCACAGCAAACTCATAATTCTCCTCTGCAAATGATGGAATCAATTGATACTGTGGATTCGTCTCATATGCTTTCCATGTCTTCTGAATTGATACCACCATCCATAACGACGAGATCAGTTGAACTTTCGAAAGGAGTAAGCAGTATGGAGAATGAATCGTCGAAGGAAAATCGAATGGACTCGTCAAGTGATTCTAATGATTCGAATGATAACTACAATGTAAGCAATAGTAATTGTAATTAATATTTTCGACGAATCAATCGTTCACATTTTTATTTGGACAGCCTGAATCCTTATCCCAGTACGGAAAGCCTATTGTAGCAAACGAAGCACAATTCTTTGCACCTCTTACCGGTACAATATTAATATACTGGAATGACGTAGATTTTATAGCTTGTCTTATCTAATAATATTCATGTATCATTTGTTTCATAACATTAGATAATCCTTTCGAAACTGTCAGCAATACCGGAGATGGTGAAGTAGAAGAAATCCGTGACGGACAAGAGTCGGGGTTTGAAGGATTAGGAAGCATGTCATTGGGCGGAAGCCAATCGGAAGTGGAGACTTCTGAAGACGAAAATGACGAGGATGATGGAGAAATTAAGGAAGAGTTTCCGTTCCCATCAGATGTCCCTTACAGTAACCAAGGTTAGTTTACTTTCAAAGCTAACTTTTGTCTTTGAGTGAATCTCCTCGCCAGTATTGTTTCACTTAATTTTTTCTTCCGTTAAATTCCTAAATCCTACCACTGATTTAAAATCTATGCATACCTAAACCTAACCTAATTGAATATTTTTTTTACTAGAACTCGGAGAGGGAAACACAAATACAAATGGTGGAAACTTGGCAGATTCATCTATGATGAGCAGTTTCTCTTTTTCGCCTAACTCGGATAAACCAAAAGATCTCAATCCTATGAATAGCCTAGAGAGACTACCACCTCCTCCTCGGAATCGTTTCTCACGATCCTTCTGGCCACCACACTTGCCTTATCATGGTCCACAACAGTGTCCCTATTGTCCTCGTGTTCTTAGTAATGTTGGAAATTGGAGAAAGCATGTTGTAACCATGCATATTGCACGTGAGAAGAACCAGAAATGTGTTCACTGTAACAGTTGTTTTAGGACGCCTGAATATTTACAAAAACATTATGTGAGAGTGCATTCCTATCAACCGAAAATGTCACGGAAGAAAAGCCACACTGTGACTGGAACTCCCATAACAACTGTCGTCACAACTACTACATCTTCCATTGTCACAAGTAGCAACAACTCAAGTAGATAGTACTTCCTACGTGACTCCACTGTGTCCTGACTAGCACTTTTTCTGTGGTCTTCCATAACTTAATTTATATCTCATGGATCCCTCTCTCTTCATTCCAACAGTATTCTAAAATACCTGTGAGTACCCGGTGTTTAACAAATTTTTATGCCACTCATTCTCCATTTTCTTAAGTTTTTTTTTAATAACTCAAAATATTTTAATGCCTATTGTTAATTATTTCCTTTATACTGATATTAACTAAAAGTTAATTTTTTAGTCGGGAGGTTTTAAGTTTACAGCTTTTTCAATACTTTAAGAAGAAGAAAAAAAAACGTCCAAAGTATCAGTAAGTTAAGTGTGAGTTGAGCAATACATCTTGAGTATTTGAACATCAAATTTTGATCATACTTAAATTTTTTATAGCAGCTTTATCAGAAGATTGTCTCTCGTTAATTAATTAATAAATGAGTATTTTTGCTATTTTGGAAACTTGAAAGTTTTGGAGCAACTCATCAGACAGAGATAACTTTTTATATTCTCAGAATTTAGGCAATTTCTAAAAGTTTAAAATTTTAAATTTGAAAATATATATGAAAATACCTTGAGGCTAATAAAGTTTTTAAAAATATCAAAATATTAATTCTAAAAAATTTTTTTTAGAGTAGGGTTAGTAAAGAGAAAGTTGGTAATACTATTATCTAACTCTAAATTTACATAATCTGAACTAGTAAAAGCCCCTTAAAGAGTTTTAGACCCAAAATACCAATAGCTTGGAGAAAGTTTCATGTTAAAAGAAACACAATATGTTTCATCTAACAAAAAAAAAAGATTTCACTTTACTTTTGCTTTCTTTTTTCGCCCGAAAGCTTTTTTCGGGGTCTTGCTCCCGCTTTCAGATTTTTGTGTATTTTTTTTTTACTTCTTGTCAAGAACTTGGAGAAAGGAAATGATAGATGAGCAATTTTCTGGTATCACTGTGACCACCACTAGGATCTTTCGGTTTTTGAAGTGTAAATCCCCTTCATACGGATATCTTGTTGTAGAAATAGCATCAAATTCTTAACAACATTTTGGATATCCTATCCTAAAAAATTTTTGAAATATGTCCCCTAGGGACACATTTCGCAGGAAACGTTACTTATGGTTATCGGATTTTTAGTTTAGCGAAATCCCTCTCTTCCTAAACCACCAGAATCTCTTCCGGTTAGAATAACTCGTTGTTTCTTTTTTTTTTATTCAACGAATCCTTTGAACAATTTGTCTAATCAGAACCAGGAGATTTAGCAAAGAGTAAACCTTTTGCTTCAATTGGTTTAATTTTTAGTCCAATAGAAAATGCTTGGTGTTGATACCAAAAAGTACTTATTTAGTAAATTTCTCATATAAAATATAAGAGTTATTCGGATATTCTTACTTACATACTCACAATTCATACATACAAAAAAAAAATTAATTTTTCTTTTCCGTCAGANTATTCGGATATTCTTACTTACATACTCACAATTCATACATACAAAAAAAAAATTAATTTTTCTTTTCCGTCAGACGGACGTAAATTTATTTGTTGAAATTTTGCAATTTCTGGAAATAAAATTTGAGTTACATGATAAAATTGAGCTGACACTGTAACTTCTTTTGAATTTATAATGAATTCTGAAGAACTTCTATAGGAATCTCATTTCTATCAGTAGAAGTTGAAATAAACTTTTTTTCTCACTAGTTTTCTGAGANTATTCGGATATTCTTACTTACATACTCACAATTCATACATACAAAAAAAAAATTAATTTTTCTTTTCCGTCAGGCGGACGTAAATTTATTTGTTGAAATTTTGCAATTTCTGGAAATAAAATTTGAGTTAACATGATAAAATTGAGCTGACACTGTAACTTCTTTTGAATTTATAATGAATTCTAAAGAACTTCTATAGGAATCTCATTTCTATCAGTAGAAGTTGAAATAAACTTTTTTTCTCACTAGTTTTCTGAGAATTGTTAGATGGAATTGTCTAAAGTTCATTCAACCAAGTTATAAGTGTCGCCGACAATTGGTTCGACAAGATTAAGTCTTACCGACATTAATCATTTATTTTTAACTCGAGTTTAACTGAGTTTTAGATTAGAAATATTAAACTTTATAAATAAAATGTGTAAGAACAACGCCTAGAAGCCCGCGGTCAAAGTGTGCGCTACAAAAACATTGCGAAGAAAGAAAACGTACAAAAATTGCGGAGAAAGATACAGCAACTAAGACACATTAATGAGAAAGGTAAAAATGAGCATTAAATTTGCAAAAAAATAAGACGACGGTGTGGTTATTAAAAAAAAAAGCAAATCGCTGGTGTGATGAGGATAAAGGCAGAAATGGTAATTAAAGTGGCAAAACAAGACGACGGCGTGGTTATTAAAAAAGGCAAATTATTGGTGGTAGTTGTTGATAAAGGCAAACATGGTGACTAAATTGGCAAAAAAACATAAGACGAAAGTATGGTTGTTAAAAAAAAAAGGCAAATCGGTGGTGGGTTGAAAAGAAAGACAAAAATGATCATTAAAGTAGCAAAACAAAACGATGGTGAGGATGTTACAAAAAAGGCAAATTATTGATGGCATTGAGGATAAATACAAAAATAGTCATTAAAGTGGCAAAACAAAACGTGGTGTGGTTGTTAAAAGAAAAGGCAAATTATTATCGGGTTGAAGAGAAAGGCAAAAATANAATTATTATCGGGTTGAAGAGAAAGGCAAAAATAATCATTAAAGTAACAAAACATAAGACGATGGTGAGGGTATTAAAAAAGGTAAATCGATGGCGGGTTGAGCAAAAGACAAAAATGGTATTTAAATTGCCCAAACATAAGACGACAGTATGGTTATTAGAAAAAGGCAAATCATTGGTGGGTTGAAGAGAAAGGCAAAACTGAATAATAAAAGGATCATATCTAATAAAATAATTTCTTAAATTTCCCCTGGTCTAGAGGAAAACCATTGGTCTGGGACTTCACTTGTGTGGATACATTCGCCCATTCATACATCTCATACACCAAACAAGACCCTGGTGCTGCCGCTATCATTGCTGAAGAGAGGAAGATTAAAAAATACAACTTTCTGCCAGAGAATAAATTCACTTTCGTTCCTATCGCTGTCGAGTCAAACGGAGTATGGGGACCCAAAGGTCTGAACTTGATTAAGAAAATTGGCAATTACATTCAAATCGCTTCCGGAGAACCTCGTTCTACATCGTTTCTGATTCAGCGAGTAAGTCTAGCTATTCAACGAGGAAACATTGCCACTTCCATTTTGGGCACTCTTCCAAAAGGAAAGCATTTGGAAGAAATTTTCTATCTTTAACTTGCTTTTCAATAGATCCACTTCTGTTCTTTTAATATTAATTTTTTTTTATATTTGCATTAGGAAAATCGAAACAAATTTCTTAAATTTATTTATAAATAAAAGTTAAAAAATTTTCATCATTTTATTCAAAAATTAAAAATTAAAAATTAGATCACATATCATCATCACATTCATAATTTTATCAAAATTCAAATTCTTATTTAATTAAAACGAAACTTGCCACAGTTGATCTTTAAATGGTTGAGAAATTTTTAAATGAAACTTGTCTCAGTTGATTGTTGAATTTTTGAGAAATCTTAAATTTCTCCAGCTACATTGTTCACATTTAACAAAAGACTTACTCCATTGTTAAAATTAAATTTCAAAAGGAACGATACATTGACGCACTTCTACTATAAAAGTTAGAAATTTACTCAACATTCTAACATAAAGTTGTATAAAATTTCCAATTTTCTCCTTTCCTAGTTCTTATTTCGTATGAAACCAGTGACCTAGTTAACCAACCACATGTCACTTTCTCCTGTTCAAAATATCCAATCTCAAAGAAATTGAATCGTGGAGTGAATTAGAATTGTATTGTCAGACGAGATTGACATGGGACACCGTGTAAATTTCAGCCACATATTTTTTTACGCTTTTCATCTCAAAATCTTATAGAGNAAATTTTATATTAAAAATTCCAATTTTCTCCTTTCCTAGTTCTTATTTCGTATTAAACCAGTGACCTAGTTAACCAACCACATGTCACTTTCTCCTGTTCAAAATATCCAATCTCAAAGAAATTGAATCGTGGAGTGAATTAGAATTGTATTGTCAGACGAGATTGACATGGGACACCGTGTAAATTTCAGCCACATATTTTTTTACGCTTTTCATCTCAAAATCTTATAGAGTAGTAAAATAGTAGTAGACTGTAACTTAAAACTAGTCTAAACCTGAACCTGAAAACTGAAAATGTTTCACCGGAAGGAGAAAGTGGAAAACATAGGTAAACCACAAAAATGTTAGAGAAAATAAGAGGATTTCTCAATTTTCAAAAAATTCTATAAAACCAAGAACTCTGTATCTGTCCATGCGACTTAATAACATACTTTTCACTTTCACTTTCACTTTCACTTTTTCTAACTCAACGAGTCAGATGGTATAAATAACAACTCCAAGTCAAATATTTAAGAGACTTGAAGGTGTTCTTTGATGACCGCTGTCTTCTTAAGAACCACTAAGTAAATAAACCATTATTATTTCCCCAAGGGTTTTCACCTTATTTGACTATAATCTTCAGACTAAAATTGAATATCTTTTGCANGTCCATGCGACTTAATAACATACTTTTCACTTTCACTTTCACTTTCACTTTCACTTTTTCTAACTGAACGAGTCAGATGGTATAAATAACAACTCCAAGTCAAATATTTAAGAGACTTGAAGGTGTTCTTTGATGACCGCTGTCTTCTTAAGAACCACTAAGTAAATAAACCATTATTATTTCCCCAAGGGTTTTCACCTTATTTGACTATAATCTTCAGACTAAAATTGAATATCTTTTGCAAGTTTAAATTCAACTGAAACTTACTATATGAACAAGTAGGGAAAAGTTTTAACTTCAAGTTAATCCTTACAATGTATTTGATGGCTCATCTAAATCCCTCTCCACGGGATACAAAACTACAAGAGTTATACAACTTTCTCTTATCAAAAAAAAAATGAATATCTTCAAAAAACTGAAATTTCTAACAACTTTTATAACCACCGTCAGTAAGTTAGTGTATTAGTGACAGAAATTTCAGTTTTTGAACTTTTCATTTTCCTAAAACTATACTAAACAAGCCTAACTTATTACTGAGATGAGATGATACTGATTCAGAAAAAAAAAGGAACATGGAAAAGGTTTTTCAAAAAAGTTTTCAATTTCCATTTTGATTGAAGTAACCGAGTAAAAATCTTTTACTTTTCTGTTGGTTATGAGTTAGCCAATAATAACGCTACTTTCTTTCATGTTGGAGAAAGCTCCATTCGTATAATTTATCATAAGAGTCGTCAGAAAGCTTTTCAATCAAAAAGTATTACTATATAGTAGATATAGATTTAAGGAGAAAGTTGATTTCCTGATGGAATGAAATAGAAATAATGGATTTTTTTTTTCATTAATAGGTAAAAAAAAGATAGATTTTATCGACTTTGTCCAATTTAAATTTTAAGAGTAATTTTTTTTTTTTTTTTTTTTTGAGGAGAAAGGTAAAAGCGTAATTTCTGTCTCTGACACCCTTAAGTACTCTATGTAAACAACGTCCTTGGTTCATTCGCACTTTAGTACTAAATGCAACCGATGCGAGNGTAAACAACGTCCCTGGTTCATTCGCACTTTAGTACTAAATGCAACCGATGCGAGAAGGAGAGAGTACCATTAGAAATAAAGAGTAAAAGTAAACAGTAAGAGTTTATGTATGAAACTAAACTTTTCCATTATGTAAACTTTCACTTTTCTTTGGATAAGAAAAAGTATATGAGAATGTTTTCACTTCCTTTAAATTTTTATTTACACTGCTCTACAGGTTCTTAAGACTGCTGGAAGCTACTTTTGTTTCATGTCCTTTGCTGAGGAAAGTAGCTTTTTTAAGCATATGAGTTGTTTATCCTAGGCAAAAAAAAATGATTTTTTGAAAATTTAAATTTTTGGAGTCAATAAAAATCTGGCTCAAATAATGAGCTTCCCAACTTCTATTCTTGAGAATTCTGATTCCCTACTTAAGGCAAGACTAAGGTACTCAAGGTTTGTCAAAATCATAATAAGTCTCTGGACTCTGGGCGCTGGATTTTTATACCCTTGAAGCCTTAGCATGCCTCGTGCACAAAAACTATTATTATACAGGGTGAACCAACTTAATCCGGGCCGTAAAAAGTCGCTTTCACCAAAAAAAATTTAAGACAGCAAATAAAGAGCGCGAAATACAAAAGTTGTAAGGAATGAAGTTAGCGTGTGTTTGAGAAAAGATTCCTCTGGAAAAATAAATTAATTTAAAGAAAGGCGATTCTGTAATGCTGAAAGATGGGTAGTTGAGAGAATGAGGAACTAGAGGAATGGGGTACGATCCCTTGGCATCTATTCCACCTGACTCAACAGAGAACCTGCCGACCCCTCCTCTCTCTGTCTCTCTGCTTTGCTCCATTGCTTTGCATCGGAACAGATATTTTATAGTGATTACAATAAAATTAACTTCACTTCCATCATTTACTATTCTCTATCGCCTGCCCCAAGCCGTTTTTGGTGAAAGGCGAAGAAAGAAGGCCCGGATTAAGTTGGTTCACCCTCTACTATTGTAATAATAAAACAAAGGAAAATTATAAAAATAAACTAAAGCTAAGCTTACTAATTTTCATGTAGGGCATAAGTAAGTACACATCGAAGAAGTGAGTTAGATGTGAGTTAGCATGGAGTGAGATCAGGGGTTTCAACCCCCTAATTTTTTATACATGGCTTTTGCAGTTAACACTTTCTCTATGTGTACTTACTTTTGCCCTACCCTCTGAACAACACAAAGAAAAGAAAAGAAAGACAAAGGTAAGTCAAAAATTAGATAAATTATCTAAAAATCATTTATAAAAAATAATATTACAGTTGACTTAAACTAAAAATACACTAGAACTGTAACAATATTCTTTTTGAAACGCCCATCTCTTAGAACAACATCGTCTCAAAAGAATATCTAAAAATTTCAATTTTCAAATAATCAACAACTTCTCATCCAATAATTGTAGAAACTTTATTTTTTTTGACGTTTAACAACACTACTTTTCAATTCTTTTTCTGAAACTGTTGTTGAGACTTTTTCCAGAAAAAAAAATTTTTTTTTTGTCAAAGATAAACCACTACTCTTAAGAAATCTGCTTTTCCTAGCAAAGAGTATGGGATAAGAAGTAGCTTCCAGTGATCTTAAGAACCTGTGGACTATTGTACAATCTAAAGAAACTCATCTCAAGAGACAAAAAAAGTTAAAAAAAAAGACGACCTAGAGTTAGAGTTATATTTTTTTTTGTGTGTGTGTTTTATTTCGAAATGCATTAAGGTCAAGTCATTGAGTTTCATGTCTGGACTTTCTCTTAGTAATCGCGTGCTTGAGAACCTGATTGAGTGACATTACTGTCGGTATATTTTTACTTACTAAAGCCACCAATGGACAGGTGAAGAGTGTAAACTTTCACTCTCCACTCTGTCACTGCCTTTAAAAAATTTCTCTTACTCCAAAACTTGAATCCTCGAAATCCATCAACTGTGCTGAATTTTTTATAAGTCTGACATTCAAAATCCATTTTAGAGAAAGTGTCAGCTGGTGAAATATTTTCATACTTAAGGTAACTTCAAGGAGTATACAGAAACAGAGTACTTACTTACTTTGTTCAAGTCTCTTTTGTTTGAGTATCTATTATTACTAGAAATATGTATAGAGCTAAACTTCACTAAAACTGACGACGCCATTTCAAAATGTGACACAAAAAAAAATTTTTTTTTTGTTTGAAGGGCTCTTTTTTTTTTCTATTTTTTTTTACGTATAAATAATCTCTTTTTTTTTTTGACTTTCTTCTGGCTTCATCGAAACTCATGAAATATTATAACTCTTGGCAAAGGTCAAAGACAATTCTCTTGACTCTTGAGTCAAATAATAAGATTTCTTAACTTTGCTATATAATTCCTCATCCCAAGTCTATTATTATAAAGTAAAAGTTGGAAAACAAGGGTTTTGTAATCGGTAGAATAGAAATCATAATTTATAACCCAAAAAAAAAGATATGTTATATAGTATATACATATATATGTATATATATATATTATGAAGTTGGAACCAAGATTAGATTTTCAGAATAGGTATTTTTTGGCATTTTTTTTTTGCCAGGAACCAGTAGTAGTTATTAGAATTAGTAAAAGAACAAAAGGATCCAAAAAATAAAAAAAATAGGACTCTAATCTATAGTCTAGAAAAGACAATGGGAAAGTTAGTAATAGGATATTGCTGTCCTAAATTTTTTGGCAATATATTTTTTACCTCTTCTAACATATACATATAATACATATAATACATATAATACATTATAATACCTTGTGTTGTTCGGAAGAATTATACTCGACAAGAATTTATACCAAAGGACCAATCTAAGGACACCGGTAGTACAATCTTCCCAAAAGTCAAACCTTAAAACTCTCTGTCATCGTCATCGCCATCGCCATCGCCATCCTCAACTATCTAACCTAAATTTCTTACCTTTTCCTTTTCAAATAGAAATTTTGTCAATGTACCCTTATAGTTTCACATTTTATATATACTAAAGTAACATACTAACAGAATGGACTTTTGCCAAAAAAAAAAAAAAAAAAAAAAAAAACCAAAACAAAAAAACAGGACCATTTCTCTCCTTTATGAGAGATGTAAACATAAAAGGAAAAAGGGTTAGTCATTCAGTAGTTAGCCTCAAAGTCTCTCATTGAAAATTCCTTTTTCGTATTTTCTTTTTAGAACCTCGGAGTATGAGTAGATAAATTATGTTGACAAGAGAAAGTAGTAGTTTTGTGAAATGGTGAAAGGCGTAGTAACTAGTAAGATATTCATATTTATGAGGATCCGATAGGACCCTACTGTTAGTTATTATTGAAAAGTCTTTCGTACCCTTATTGACTTTAGTGCCAAAAGTTATTCTCACGTACTCTATCAAGACTTTGAAGACAGTGGAACTGAAAGCTATAATAACTTTTAAACTTAGAATATTACCTAAGAAAACTTATACTTAAGCTTATTTATGACTTAATAGAAGAAAGTTTGAACTAAATTATAAAAATTTTCTTATTGGTTGAAAAGGAATAATAAGAAGTTTAGTCTGTAAGGAGTTTAAATTATGTGGTACTAATTGTATAAGGGAGACTTTTTGAATAAATCGTAGAGAAAGTCTGGTTGTTATGGTTATGGTTTAGTTTGACTTAACCCAGAGGTTTGTTCTTTTTAAGTTGGAAAATATGACTCATTTTGTTCATCGAATTTTTGACAGTAGTGTTTTAAAACTAAAGGGTTTTATAATTAATTAACGCTTAAATGATTTTCCCTCAGGTAGTAAGAATACAATAATTAATTTTTGTAACAATTACTTATTATTGAAATCTACTAATTGAGTAATTTTTATTATTATTAGTACTTTAGGGGGGTCTACCAAAGGGAATTATAATTAAGACTTTAGTTACATTAAAAACACTTGTTAATTACAAAAAGAAAAAAAAAAATTTTTTTTTTTTCACTACCGAAGAATAAGAAGACGTTTTTGTTTGTGTAAGAATTATATATAATAAGTGAGACTTTATTAATTAGTAGAGTCTAAAAGTTGAAACTAAATTTATAAAAAAATAATATGTTGTAGTAACAAAAAAGTTTTTGGAGTTTTATATTATAAATCTAATTCCAAACTTAAACAAATTTGTTCAAAATTTTTTATTCTTTTAGAATTCGTTATTGGACTATTGGAGTGAATTCTTTCAGTTATTATTTAGAAAATTTAGACTGTAGATTTTGGATATACATAGTGATATACTATTCAGGCATAAGTATAATGAGCATAATTTTTTTTTTTGGTTTTGTTTAATAGTGAATAGTGATAAATACAGTAAAACCACAAATAGTAAAGGTATTGAGAAGAGACTTTTGATCTATACCATTTTGCTGGGGGAAAGCAGTGCCTTTTGTCAAAAAATGTATTTTGATCTTTTGAACATTTTGAAATTTTTTTGGAAGAAAGTATTAGTAGTTTTTAGTAGACTATCCAAAAGTAGTGGAACAAAGTAAAAAGACTAAGACTTTACAATCACTGGAACAAAAGTTATGAATTTTTTGAAATTCGAAATTATTGGATGTTATTTTGAGGTGATGATGTACTATGAAAGAAAAAAAGATGAAAGTTTGGAAAGAAGATTCAAAAATTTCAATTTTCAAAAAAAAATTATAACTTTTGATACATTGGTTAGTAGAGACTTGAGTTGAGTTGTTAGAGACTTTATTTTTTTTTAATTTTATATTTTATACTTTTCAATTGCCTTTTTGAAACTGTAGTGTTTACCCAAAAAAAAAATTAAAACTAACAATTTTCACTATGAAAAGAAAATAACAATCTAATCTCTCTTTTTTCAGCAAAAGACCATATCCTTTGTTATTTTTAGTCGCACTGTATAATCCACCNTTAAAACTAACAATTTTCACTATGAAAAGAAAATAACAATCTAATCTCTCTTTTTTCAGCAAAAGACCATATCCTTTGTTATTTTTAGTCGCACTGTATAATCCACCTTTCACTAACAATACCAGATTTCACTGTAGTCTTCCATTGTTAAATTTCTCATAGTTAAAATACTTTCACAAAATCTTAACTAACTTTTTTAGTTGGACTAAAACAAAAAATTTCTTCTATGTCAAACTTAAGATTCTGTTGACGTGATGCATGAAGTTATATAAGAAACAAAAGTTTAAAATTCATATCTAAATATTTTAATTTTCAAAACAAAAACTTTTTTTTTTCAAAACAAAAACTTTCTAATTGGATCATAACGGAAATAATACAATTTAATAAAAAATGAAATTTAGAATCGTAGAAGAAAGTACGAAATTTTTTTTTTTTTTTTTTACTTNCAAAACAAAAACTTTCTAATTGGATCGTAACGGAAATAATACAATTTAATAAAAAATGAAATTTAGAATCGTAGAAGAAAGTACGAAATTTTTTTTTTTTTTTTTTACCTTTTAGTTGTGTAACATAAAGACAGTAAATTTGGAAAAGGCTTTCTAAAGTATTTTTTTTTACCACTTTCTCCCATATGACTGATTACGAACAAATGAGTTAAGACTAAGACATCCGGATCCTCTTTCTTAAGACTTTGTCCACAAAAGATAAGTTATTAAGGAGAAAGGGAAGAAATGTGAATCAAAGCCTAAAATCTGAGCTAAAAGAACAAATTGACAGAAAAAGAAATCCTTCTAACTGACTCACGATCAGATTTCAGCTCAATGTGTAGTTGTTACTTTCTCAATTTTTTTTTTTTGGTCTTGGACCAAATATAAGTGAAAAGATGAGAAAGTTAGCTTTGTTTTTTTTTTGTTTGTTTTATATCATTAAAATGACAATACTTTTCTGGATGAAAAAAAAAACAAAAAAAAAAAACAAAAAAAACAAAACAAAAAAAAAACAAAAAAACATACTGGTACATAGTTAACTAATAGAAATTGTTGAAGCTTGATACTGAATAGGGTGGGCGGATGTATCAAACTTTCTCTGTTTGTTTAGCTTTTCACTTTCCTTTTCAAGATTACTTTCTATCTCCCTTACTCCAGCATTTTAGAAGCTTAGAGCAAAAAAAACGTACAGTTATTAATTTCTATTTTGAAAAAAAAAAAAATACGTCTTTTTTTTAAATTGCGCACAACTAATCAATCCTATTAACTTTCCCATACCGTGATTCTTTTCTTGTCAAGTCCAACTGTCTACCTGATGCATGATGACATTTTGTTTGTGAAATTAGGCGTTCATTAGTTTTAGACACAGTTCCTGTAAAATTTAATAATAATATTTTGTTTTTGAAAAATATTAATTAACAAAGAGTTGTATGAACAAAGAGTTATCACTATGAGTAACAAAGAACCTGAGGAATTTTGTTTGACGTTTTTCATATATCATTATTACTTACTATTATTAGCTTTTGTCTATCTTTTACCTGGATGACTTTCACTGGCTTATTAAATTCTGTTGATGAAATGTGGCTAATTCCGATCCCTTGAGGCTATTTTGAAAAATTAAATTCAATAGTTATCATTATTATTATTATTATTATTATTATTATTACTACTACTATTATTATTATAATTATTATTATTATTATTAGAAATAGGAGAATAAATTTATTTCTAGTAAACAACAGAGTTGGTACAATTAGATTGATTTTAACTATGAACTCTTGTTATTATTAGTAATCAATTCATTCTAACTTTCTCTGGAAAAAGACATAATATGAGGTACTCTATGCGTCTTTGTTAATTAAATTCTACAAAATAAATCAATTTTTTTTTATTTCGTGTGATGAAAATTTCATCAATAATTTATCATTTCGAAATCTAGGACATTTCCAATTCATTTGATGATGTACAGTGCGAATCATGAAAATTTAGTCACTTCCTAACAACATTGACTGCTATATGGAAATTGTGTAATTTAATCAATTTTTAATATTAGGTTGAGGTGGGACGGGTAAGATACAAGATTTTACTTGAATTTGCACAATCTCAAATTTTAGTTCCACCCAATAATGCGCCAAACAAATATGGACTAAAAGCTGTACTTAATATGCGCCATTCAAAAAAAAATCGAATTTTTTTGACTAATTAAGATACAACAACCTAAAGCAGAATTTTAGATGACCGAAATGTAAAATAAATCTAAAAAATAACATTAATAAATACTTAAATAAACTTAAGAGACGTAAATTATTCCTTTTTAAATGTTTAGCGCATATTGGGTACTACGTAAATTTCTCATTTTAAAGTGCAAAGTTGAGGTTCCAATTTCTCATTTTTTCTCTTTCCTCACTTAATGACTTTTTTTTTTAATTGCGTTTCGATGATTCGCACTGTATAACAAAGAGATCACAGGGATGTTGCCGTAACGGGTGTATAATTACTCGGACTCATTGTCGCTTTACTTTTGAGATGATGAACATGAGAATTTGAGTTGACACTTTTGTCTCCAGTAGAAATTGAGTGTCGATGTTCTCGAGAACCAGAAGCGGTGTGGTTTGTTATACAACACTTTGATCGAATTCGTTCCAATCCAAAGACTTTTTTGAAAGTCTCTCTAAATTTTTTACTCATCACACAGTAGAGAATAAAATTAATGGCACTATTGAGTAAGGCTAAAAAGTCCATTAGTTCTCCTAAATTCGCATAACAAGTTTTAAAAAACTTGTTACCCAAGAGACCACTGAGGAGGCCAAGTATACCTTGTGGAAATTCTGTAATTAGAAATAGTAGAAGAACTGCTAGAAGCATTTTTGTTGTACGATCTGCTTCATTACTATTCTCATGACTTCCACTTGATCCTACAGTTCGTTTTGATACTAATTTCTGTTTTCGACGTTTTGCTTCCATAAGAGCATTGATGAGTCGATAACTTACGACGGTAAGAGCAATGCACGGAATCAATTTGATTACCACACTGAAATAAATATAATAAAAGTTTTATCAATTTATCTGCTCCTAAAAATTATCGTTTCATTGTACACAATAATTATAATATACAGAGTTTACTCAATTTTTCTGCTCTACAGTTTAATACAGTGCAACTACAAATAGCAAAGGCTATGGAAAGATATTTTTGGCACATGTCCTTTGCTGGAGAAAAGAGATTAGTTTTTTTTTCGTAGAGAAGGTTGTTAGTTTAATTTTTTTCTAGAGAAACAATATACAGTTTCAGGAAGACAATTGAAAAGTAAGATGCGAAGTTAAAAAAATCAACTCATTACTATCAATGTATCAAAAGTTATGATTTTTTGAAAATATAAATTTTTAGATGTTCTTTTGAAACGTCCATCTTTTAGTAAATTGTTTCAAAATAACATCCAATAATTTCAATTTTCAAAAAATTATAACTTTTGATTTAGTGATCGTAGAGTCTTAATTTTTTTTCTGTGTTCCACTACTTTTGGATGGTATTTTTGAAACTGCTAATACTTTCCCCGAAAAAAAAATCCAAAATCAAAATGCTGTTGACCATCAATTACAAAGGCACTGCTTTCCCCAGCAAAGGACATAGACTAAAAGTCTCTTCCAATACCTTTGCTATTTGGAGTTTCACTGTACTCATAATTNCCTTTGCTATTTGGAGTTTCACTGTACTCATAATTAATAATTATTATAACTAATAATTTCACTCCATGAGATTCCTATCCAACAATGGCTCCTCTAAGGTTGCTAGGACAAAAAACACTTTCCTAGGTTTTTTTTTTCTTAGCAACCTTGGGCTCTTTAAAATTCTTACCTATAAATCCAAAANAAAAAACACTTTCCTAGGTTTTTTTTTTCTTAGCAACCTTGGGCTCTTTAAAATTCTTACCTATAAATCCAAAAATTAACTTTCTCCAAAAGATGGTCATTGGCTTGAGCTAATTTACTAAGATCCGCTACATAATAAATCTCAGTACTGTTGGTCCGGTTAACTTCACTAATTGAGAATCCAAGGTAGACAGGTATAGATAAAAGTGGAGAAAAGACATAAGCGGAAGCTATGGCCCATTTGGCTCTATCCATTGTACACCAAGTTACACTTTGTGTTGGAATCCCCACTGCGATGTATCTCCAAACGGCGAGTGTTAAGGTGAGCCAGATTGAGACAGTATGACAGATCTAGAATGAAAGAGAGACCGTTAAAATGATTCATTGGAGAGCTTCAGACGTTGGAGTAAGGATCACTCGATTAAAGCTATGAGAGAAAGGTTGGAGAAAGTATGACTGAAAGTTATGCTCTTTCCTTTTTTTTTTTTTTTCGATGAAAGTGGTTCCTTTAAGTTCGAAGGATTGAGAAGAGTTTGGCACTTTTTTTTTTATTAATATGAAGTAATCATGAACTCAATTGATGAAATTTTTATCATTTTTCACTGAATCAGTGATGAGTTGACAGTTAAAAAGGAAGAAGTAGATTTGATTAATTTTTCGATGATATTAACAACCTAGATTCGATTTTTAAAATAAGTAGAGACAGAACACGGCAGAATCGAGTTTAAAATTAATCGAATCATAAAAACTTAATTTTATTTTAGGTTGCCATGGCCTCATTAGTAAGGAACGATTTTCTTTATATTTTGTTCTCAAGTTTTTATTTTTTCTTACAAGTAAAAATTTAATAAAATTTTGAAGATATTGTTACATAATTAAATTAAAAATCCTTTTTCACAATATATTTTTTAGTCTAAAATGATGTTTTTCTTCAAGTTCGGTTTGTAAGTCTTCCGGTTTTTTCTTATAAACCTCTTTCTTTTGGACTTTCTAAAGATTCGAAAATGAATTTTTGGTATATTTTTAGTATAGAACTTTTTCTTATTTTTTTTTACAAACGTCGTTCTTTGAAATAAGAAAAGTTATACACAAGGGAAGCCTGTAAAACTCTGATCCCAATTGTTACAAAATACTACTATTGTGGCAATTCCGAATAAATTTTTACATGAAAAAAAAAAAATTTGTCATTTTAATTACAAGTGATGAAAGTATAGGACTGTAAATGCTTAACTTAACAAAAGTTTACTATTTTGTATTGAAAAAGTTTATTTTTCTTTGTAATCAAGAAACTTTGAGAGGATCATCAGATTCAATTTCAAGGAAAATTACAACCAGTTTGGTTACTATCTTTAGTTTTTTTTTTCCTAGAACAAATAAATTAGATGCCGGTATTAACCCATAGTAACCGTGAACTGAGAAAAAAAAAATTGGATGAGAATTACAAGTTCAAAGTAAATACATAATGAGAAGCATAGTCTAAGATTAGGCTGATATATCGCTACAAGTTAGAAATAAAATAGTCTTAATATTAGCACCTAATTTGGATGAAAGTACAGGCGCTAAGTACTCATGGATAGTTAACTTTCATCTTTGACAAATGATTACATAACAATTTATTGCATAAAACATATCGAATTTCAGTTTTTGAATGAATTTGTCCGCCTTTGATGTTTAGAACAACAAACTTTATTTTTTGCAGGAAGCGGCTAATCTAATAACAAATAAAGTGCAAATAGAAAAAAATTCTATAAAATTCTATGACTATGACTCATCATGAGTCATACTCATTACTACTAATATTTCTATGAAGCACTAACGTACGAGTATAAATTAGCCCCAAGATGTAATTATACCGTCAAAATACTAGATACTAGATACTAAGGGATATACTATCCAGTTCATTAAAGTTGTTCAAAATTTTTTCCTAAATGAATTTCGGTATTATGAGGTTATTTACTAAAAAGAATTGGTACGACACTTTAAGTTCCTAAGTTGGTATTTTAGTGAATCCGCGGGAAATTCAAAATGCTCATCAAAAGTAAATAAATTTTGGTTTCACCGAACTATGTAGGTAAACAAAAACAAACAAACAAGCCCTTGAGCTGCTTAAAATTTTGAAATTGGTGTTGTCATTTGATTGGCTGGATCTTTTCCTCTCCGGTAAAAGTCGGTAAAAGGTAGTAAAATCTCTCAAATNTAAATGAATTTCGGTATTATGAGGTTATTTACTAAAAAGAATTGGTACGACACTTTAAGTTCCTAAGTTGGTATTTTAGTGAATCCGCGGGAAATTCAAAATGCTCATCAAAAGTAAATAAATTTTGGTTTCACCGAACTATGTAGGTTAAATAAAAACAAACAAACAAGCCCTTGAGCTGCTTAAAATTTTGAAATTGGTATTGTCATTTGATTGGCTGGATTTTTTCCTCTCCGGTAAAAGTCGGTAAAAGGTAGTAAAATCTCTCAAATAACCAACTTTTACCAACTTACCACATTGAAGGATTAAACCCTTACTTAATGTTATCGCGTGAAGTAGAGCGTACGGACAGACGGACAGACGGAAAGACGGACAGACAGNATCTCTCAAATAACCAACTTTTACCAACTTACCACATTGAAGGATTAAACCCTTACTTAATGTTATCGCGTGAAGTAGAGCGTACGGACAGACGGACAGACGGACAGACAGACATAATAATCTCATAAAGCCCTCCAGCTACGTTGTTCGAGATTAATAATAATAACTAACAAATACAAACGAAAATACATATAAATTGAAAACTTGTTATTTCCATAGCTGATTATTTATTTTGAAGAATTGTGAAGCTTAAAAAGTGAACAAAGGGACTTAACAAGATTACATCCAAAAAAAGAAGTTTCTTGAACTTTATTTGATTAGTTTTACTAATCAGATTACTAACATTTGTTAGTCATACCTTGGAAAGAGATGACTAATTCTATTTGATCAAGTTTACCATTTAAAGGGATCAGTTCCTTTGAACTAATCTATCAAAACAAATTAACGAATTCATCTTTATCGTAATCCTACCTTCTCCGTGTCTAACCCATTCGTTAGATTACTCCAAGTCTAATTCATTTTTACGCTTCGAAAAGCAAACCGAATAATTCCCAAAACTCACAACGAACATATAAAAATAACACTAACTTTTTTAAATTATATTAAATATTTTTGACATTGAGACATTTGTAACACTAATAAATTATTATAAGATTAAAAAGTTGGACTTTTTCAGACCAAAAAATAAAAGTCAAAGATCAAGAATAAAAAAGTCTATTTACAAAGTAAAACCGTATAGTAAAATCAAAGAACCTAATACTAATACTGATACTGATATTTCATTATATTCCTTTCATTNAGTCAAAGATCAAGAATAAAAAAGTCTATTTACAAAGTAAAACCGTATAGTAAAATCAAAGAACCTAATACTAAATACTGATACTGATATTTCATTATATTCCTTTCACTTATTGAACATTGTTAAGTAAAAGTGAAAGTTGACATCACTAATAGTAAGTAACAAAAACATTAGTAACTTAACTGGGAAATGTCAGTTTATCCAACTAACTCTCTTATCTCTGCCGTTTCCTTTTTACTTATCGTTTTATATTAGAAAAGAAGAAAAAAAAAAGTTTTCAAATAGGAGTGGCATAAAAGAAACGAAAACTTTTTTTTTTCAAAGAAAATAAAAAACTAAACACAAACACAGAGACACTTTAACAAGAAATCGGACAAAACTTTTTTTTTTGTTCTCTTGTAAATGGCTAAGACCTTGGTTTCAATCTTTTCTTTTTTGATCTTTAGTGTCCTTAGGGAAAATGTTTAACATTTAGTCACATCGGTTGTAAAAAATCCTTTCTCACTTTTTTCATTTTATATCATGGAACACTTTCTGAAAAAAGTACACTTTCTCTACTTACTCATTAAGTTCTTATTCATAAAGTTCTTAAAATAAAATTGGAAAAGTAGCATAGTAGTCTTTACTTATCATTTATAAAGTCTGAATGGGTAGTCTTATAAGTCTTATTAAAGCTAAAGGCGTCTTCTCTGTCGAAACTGACGAAAACTGATCGACAAACATTACTCTGACAGTGATATGTAATAAACTGTGATAACTGTGACAAGAAATGAAACCGCCCATGAGAGGTGGAGTCACTTTCAAAATATTTAGAACTTGATTGGTTTATTCAAAATTTTGTATCCGTAGTCAATGTACTATGTATCATGTGTATCAGTATGAAAAATTATAGACTCCTCCTCTATGAACGGTTTCGTCGTATGTCACTCTATATAATCTAAATCTTATTTTCAACCTAACTCTCTATTATCCTGTTTTTGAAAGTTGGAACTACAAAAACTGTTAAAGTAAAGATCCGCTACTCTTTCGTAATACACTGATGGTTTTTTTTTTGGCAATGGTTTGATGATTGATTGAAATGGGAAAAAGGAATTCCCTCAAAAGTCAAATACTTTACTGTAAGGTTATATCACTGTCTCTATATGCCTGTAGGTATTGAATTAAGAGTTCAAGGCTTAGAACTTGTGTCTCATTCAACCATTTAAACGGTTAAATTGAGACTTCTTTCCATCATGCATATTAGCAACTACTACAAAAAAATACCTACATACTAAAATAAATAAATAATTATTGATACATAAGTGCAAAAAATNCCATCATGCATATTAGCAACTACTACAAAAAAATACCTACATACTAAAATAAATAAATAATTATTGATACATAAAGTGCAAAAATTTTTTTTTAGTTACCTGTGAGAAGTTGGCATGAACAAGTATAAAGAACGCAAATGCGTAGGTGTATGGAATCCGCCATATGTACATGAAGAAAGCATATGGAATATATTCAATCATATTGAGAAGATCTGCAAGTGCGAGACCCGTTAGAATAGCATTTGTCGGTGAAATCATTCCTTTTCGTGTTAGAACTATAAGATTTAGAAGATTTGCAATACATCCAAAAATACAGACAAGGATGCTGATGTGACCGTGCCATTGTCGGTAGGATGTTGTAAAACTTCTCCAATTTGTGGAATTACAATATCCGTCGTCATGGATACTAAGAGTTGGTGTTATACTTGAAGTTTCATTATTTATTTCTTCTGAACTGAGAAGAGTAAAGAGTGGACCAGTTGATGAAGTCTCGTTGTAAAAACTCATGATCATTCTGTAAATATTATTAAAAAAAAATAACAAATAACCAACGGGTCATCACCATCAATCATCCAGATTAACCGTAATCTAAAAATTTTCCACAACAATTGGAGTGGAATAATGTAGGAACGGGTAATACGGATATTTCTTAAGAAATTTGGGAAGACATGTTAGTTTCTACTGGTCCTACATGTTACTTAGGTTCTTAGGTTCATAACCATGTCCTTCAAAAGTCATTATTGTATGTTAGTGAAAGTTCTGACGAGAAATCTAATGCAAAAAAAATTTTTTTTTTTTGTAGAGTTGTCTACCATCATGTACTCTCTCATTCAATCAATTCTATGGAACTTTCTATGGAGAGAGGGTACTTCAAGTTAATACAAGAATTTTTTAAATTTCTTCTTTTTTTTTATGGATGAGTGATGGCAAAATTTATTTTGGAGTAGGTGAAGCTCTTTATGTTTGTTAGTTGATATGTGAAAGGAATTTTTTTTTAATATAATAATTTTTATAAAAAATTTGAATATTATTGGACTCGATTTCAAAGTTTCAAAATTGATTCCTTGAGAGGATGTGAAATCTGATGAGAGAAACTCACTTTCAGAGATATTTTTATTTTTAGACCTTTGGGGTATATTTTCCAAAAAAGTCAACTTCTAACTTTCATTTGAAATTTTTTATTAAACTTTCCAACATGTTCAACTCAATCCAGTGTGATTTCTTCACGAAATTGTATAACTAAAGCAATTTCTACATAAAAATTTCTTATATAAAAAATTTAGTGAGAAAAATCAATTCCCGTGTTTTTTATGTACAGTGCGACTACAAATCTCAAAGACATTTGGAAGAGACTTTTGGACCCTTAAGCTTTGCTGGGGAAAGCAGTGGAAAGCTTTACAGTGATTGATAGTCAACCAGCATTTTGACTGGATTTTTTTTTCGATAAAAGGATTAGTCGTTTTAGAAAGACCATCGAAAAGTACTAAAAAAGTACTAGTCTAAAAAAATAAAGTTCTGCGATCACTAGAACAAAAGTTATGATTTTTTGAAAATTAAAATTTTTCCATGTTGTTTCTTGCTTTCTCCATCAAAAGTACATAGGCCAATAGTCTCTTCCCTGTGAAACCTTTTTAATGGTCGGACTGTAAACTTAAGATGAAAGTAGACAAATTCGTGGAAATTCGATTCTTTTTTCTTTTTTTTTTCTATAAAAAAAAAAGCTAATCTTTGCATATTCGTGAAAATGATGTCAGAATCTTTCACATTTATGGTTACTTAGTAGCCAAGTCACATCAACTTCTGACAACTTTTCATACTAAAGTTATGTAATCTGCATAATGGAGAGCTAAATTGCTACACACATGATTCTCTTCAGTAGTAGAAATTTTACATGTTGAACATCAAAAGTCAGATGAAAATCATATTTCTAAGACACTTTTTCTAGAGCCTTCAAAAATTTAAATATCCCTAAAGACACTACCACTGGAGCTAAGAGATTGAAGGAATTAGTGATTTGATTTACNTTCAAAAATTTAAATATCCCTAAAGACACTACCACTGGAGCTAAGAGATTGAAGGAATTAGTGATTTGATTTACCTTAAAACTCTTCATGTATCTTGACGTTTGTACTTTCTTATTAAATTTTTTTCCCAGGGAAAGAAAGTATTTCCAAATCTTGTACTTTTATCATTATAATAAAAATAAATCTACGTAAGAGAAACTTTGAATTTTTTTTTNGTATTTCCAAATCTTGTACTTTTATCATTATAATAAAAATAAATCTACGTAAGAGAAACTTTGAATTTTTTTTTCAAGATAAAATTAATTTCCAACCCTAGTAGCTCATTTCATCAGTTGATCAGGATTTGAAAAAAGTAAAACCCAAGGATTTGGCTTATTCTCTAGAAAGTTCATCTTGTAAATTGAATTTTTCTCCTAAAAAATACTATGTATGACTCACCAAAATTGCATTTGTCTATACGTAAACTTCTACTTTACTGATATCGCTGTATTGTCTATAATAATTTGCATAACTGTTTCCGGTAAAAAAAAATAACATAAACATTTCCCTTGAAGTGGGTTTATAAAAAAAAATTGCAGAGGTAATAAACCATTAGTACCGATTAACCACCCATGGACAAAATCATATCATGAAAGCATAACTAATCACAAGAGAAATCATTCAGAGTACATGAATGTAATACAAGNCACAAGAGAAATCATTCAGAGTACATGAATGTAATACAAGTTCTAAAAAATTGAGTCCACACTGTACAATTATTGTACAGTACGAGTACAAATCACCAAAATTTACTCAATTCAAAAAAAAATTTTTATTTTATACTAACAAATCAGAAATCAACAACGAAAATTTCAATGTTNAGTTCTAAAAAATTGAGTCCACACTGTACAATTATTGTACAGTACGAGTACAAATCACCAAAATTTACTCAATTAAAAAAAAATTTTTTATTTTATACTAACAAATCAGAAATCAACAACGAAAATTTCAATGTTACTATAATGATACATTGTTTAAATTAATTGACGTAAAGTAAACTAAAAAAAATCAAACCTATCAAAAAATAACCTCTCCATGTGAACTTAATTTTGCGACAGAGTGTATAAACACAATCAAACTAAAAAATTTTGACGACGGATAAACCTAACAACAATTCCAATTCCTTACATAAAAGTCTATATTGCTAATAACTAGTAATTAATATGATTGTTCTTCTTCCTAAATAACCACTATCGTTAATAATTGAAATGAATAACATTTACACACTTAAATAACCACTCTTTCAATATTTCCTATTATTAATTATAAACTGAAAATAGGAATCATTAAACCTCAACTCGCCTTAGGTTTTGTAAGTTAATACATTATGTTATGTATTATATAATCAAAATAACTGTCTATCTTTGTCATTAGACTCTTTCCTTTGATTTTATAAATCTCTGATAAAACTATGGAAGTAAATTAATTTATACAGTATCAAACAAAAGATATTAAAACAAGCTAGTCTCTTGTCTAGTTTTAAATATTCATTCATGTATCTTCAATTAATCAGAAATAAATATATACACATACTTATAAGTTAGTTTCATTTTAATGAAAAGCTTTTCAATGAAATCAGAACCTTACTTTCACTTGAATCAATACATTCTCAAAATATTTCCTGGAAATTGTTCTAATAAGTTTGCATATATTTTAACTTGTAGTGCAAAATGGAAATCCGTCTTTGTAATAAACTAATGATTAAAAAATATTAAAAAAAATTTTTTTTAATATTGGTAAGTACAAGGTTATCACAACTTTTGGATCATCTTGTCGTAACTATGAAAATTTCAAATGTCCGTCATCAACCAATTTTTTAATAATGTCTAACACTTCCAAATTAATCCTTGAAAATCTTACTACTACGACATAAAAATCCAAAAAGTTCTCATAACCTCTGTATTATATTCACAAAAATTCATTTAGCTTGGCAGAGAAAGTATGAAAAATGAATAGGAAAACTAACAAAAGGAGAGTGGAAAAGGAGCTCATCCTTTCCATAAACCATTCTAAAAAATTTTTTGGAAATGATTCAAATTTTAATTTTGCCAGACGTTAGTAATATAAATGGTTCATAAATGTACAAAATATATTATAAGTTGAAGATAATTATAAAGAATGTAGTAAGATTTTAAGAGTAGTTTATTTCTTCGTGAGAGTCCCAAGTATTCAGAAAACTGACAGAGCAAGACGACAAATGGTCCTTACCGGTTTTTGAATAGTAAAGCTTAACTATGAGTATTTTACTTTTACTTTTACTTTTACTTTTACTTCCGTACCAAAGAGAAAACTTGCTTTTCCCAATAGAGAAAGTAGGAAATGTATTTTGATTCCCAAGAACTAAAACGAAGACGAATAATATAACAATGGGAAAATACTTATTTTTCTATTATTTTTTTCTTCTTAAAAAAATATATAATATATATTTCTAAAAGAAAGGAGAGAAGGTGTTTAACTAACAAATGGAAGGCATAAGACTTGAGTTACATACAATGATTTTAATGAACTTGAACCATTGTGTAGACTCAACTGAAAGCTTTGATGACAAGTAAAGAAGAAAAATAAGAAGATAAAATGAATAGGATAAGAAAATAAAAGAAATCAGGAGAAAAAAAATTACATCAAATTTGAGTTTGAAGTGGTGAGTAATCACAATGGTCTGTATAAGTGTCATTAACGAACCTACCATTTACCATCAAGATTGTAAGATTATTGAATTGGTTAGAAATTGGTTAGAAGAAGTAAAAAAAAATCACAATGGAATAGTACTTTCTTACTCAAACATCATTGCTTTTAATTATTTATGTACAGGGTGATATGAATTTTTGGGTAGACAAATGTTGACAAATGTCAACAAAAGTCGATAAGCTAAGACAAAATTTTTTTTAAAGTTTGATTTATCAATTTAATTTTATAANACAAATGTCAACAAAAGTCGATAAGCTAAGACAAAATTTTTTTTAAAGTTTGATTTATCAATTTAATTTTATATTTCGAGTGTGGTTTATACCAGGGTTTGAAGTCGGATTTAAATCGGATTTAAATCCGATTTAAATCCGATTTAAAATCAATAAAAATCAATGATTTTTTGGATTTTTATTTTTACCCACTTAGACAAACTTGAAGATAAATTTAAGCACTATAACATTACCTACAAATTCAGATTCCTAGCTTCAATTTCGTTTTTGGTGAAATAAAGTGCTTTAACACTTGAAAATTTTGAATTTGAAGAAAATTTTTCAGAAAACTTTGTAAATTTGTTAAAAAATTTAAAAATTTATAATCTTAAATGCCCTTTCTGACATCATATTTTTGATTTTTGACAATTAAAATATAAAAACCCCAAAAATCGTATTTTTTGGATTTTAATATAAAAATCCGATTTTTTCAAACTCTGGTTTATACCTCATATTTTACCTCGTTTCTANACAAATGTCAACAAAAGTCGATAAGCTAAGACAAAATTTTTTTTAAAGTTTGATTTATCAATTTAATTTTATAATTCGAGTGTGGTTTATACCAGGGTTTGAAGTCGGATTTAAATCGGATTTAAATCGGATTTAAATCCGATAATTTATAATCTTAAATGCCCTTTATGACATCATATTTTTGATTTTTGACAATTAAAATATAAAAACCCCAAAAATCGGATTTTTTGGATTTTAATATAAAAATCCGATTTTTTCAAACTCTGGTTTATACCTCATATTTTACCTCGTTTCTATGCATTGTTTCAATGCCTTTCCATTAGGAAAATTGTAGAAAGTGGANATGCATTGTTTCAATGCCTTTCCATTAGGAAAATTGTAGAAAGTGGAGAAAGTTAGGAGTCAAAAAAATATATAACTCTGTACATAAATTTTGAATACCCGTGAGACTCTTGAGTTTAAGTAATGGAGTTAAGAATGAAAAGTAAATGGAACAATTTATATCAAATCTCATTCATTCTAACTAATTTTGAATGTCTGGTGAAATAGAAAGCTATAGAATAATTTCTACAATTTTTTTTTTACTTTTTATTTCTGACAAATGGAACTTTGACATGAAATATAATAAAATTTCTCGTGTTGAACATCAAATTCACAAGGTAAACTACTAGATAAAGATCTCTGGGAGTTTAATTTAAGTGTCACAGGCAGGTACAGTGTTTAATCGAATGTTAGCTAACCGTCTGTTAATTTAAGAGCATAATTTTTTTCAAAATCTTAATTAAGAAGTCGTATGATGACGTACTATATTTCTACAATGAAATTATATTAAAAAAAAAAACTGAATTTTGTCCGTCTTCTGTGATACAGACGTCATAACCCTCTAATGTTAGAAAACCCGCGCACTTCCGTTTCATATTAGTTTCACTGTATTCCATTTTAAACATTGGTAATTAAAAATAATTGNGAAAACCCGCGCACTTCCGTTTCATATTAGTTTCACTGTATTCCATTTTAAACATTGGTAATTAAAAATAATTGATTTTAAATATTTAAATAAATTTTGACTGTCCAAAATCCTTAGTTGTTATAAATAATGAAATTTTTTCAATCCTACCAAAAAATTGGATTTTCTAAAAATTGAAATTTAATAAACTTGACATTGGAAGCCTCTNGAAAACCCGCGCACTTCCGTTTCATATTAGTTTCACTGTATTCCATTTTAAACATTGGTAATTAAAAATAATTCATTTTAAATATTTAAATAAATTTTGACTGTCCAAAATCCTTAGTTGTTATAAATAATGTAATTTTTTCAATCCTACCAAAAAATTGGATTTTCTAAAAATTGAAATTTAATAAACTTGACATTGGAAGCCTCTTTTAGTAGTAAGTTACATAAATATGTTATTTATGTGTACATAGTAGTACATAGTAGTACATAGTAGCGGTACACCTTTAAGTCATGAAAATGAAAAATATTTACGAAAATTCAAAAATCTTATTAATAATTCAATAGTATCAAGATGAAATTTCGCAATTTCCAAAAAATATTTCATTATTTCTATTTATTTTTTTTTATTATGAAATCTATCTTTTTTTTTTAACCCTATATATAGTCAAGGACAAAATTACTTTCCCTGGATTTTTAGATTAAAGGACATGAATAGAAAACTAGATTCTTTCAAATTTAATTCTAGTAATGGAGGGAATCTTATATCTTTTTTTTTACCGAAATTCTAAACTTTATCCTAATTTTATTCTTGCCGCATTGAATTTCAGACTATAGTAGATTCTCGCTCCTTAGAAATAAAAAAATTAAACCCATGTTTTACATTTGATTTAATTTTACTTTTTTTCCATTTCCCCTAAATTTTTTGTACAAATTATACTTACATATTAAAAGTAATAAATTGAGTAAAAACACTATTTTAGTTTAGTGGAATTATTTTAAATATAAATACATAAAGGAACACTTCATTTTTGTACTAATTATCTTCTAAAATTATTTTGTACCTACTTCAAATGGATTTCAAAACCAAAATAACGAAGCCTTTAAAAGAAAAAGCTTTGAAAATAATTATTTTCCTTCCATATTAAAAAGCTGAGGTTTTTATTCTAACAAGTTGAGTGAATTTAAAGTAAAAAGTTTCGTTTTTTTTTGTCANGCCTTTAAAAGAAAAAGCTTTGAAAATAATTATTTTCCTTCCATATTAAAAAGCTGAGGTTTTTATTCTAACAATTTGAGTGAATTTAAAGTAAAAAGTTTCGTTTTTTTTTGTCAAAAAAAAAAATTATTTTGACCCTAAAATTGAGAGAATGATGGTAACTTAAAACAGAAAGCTTTTAGTTTTTAGGATTATTTGATCTTTACAATTTGAAGCTTATAATTATTCATCACGAACAGAGTACTTGTGGAGTGACTCATGTAAATTCATGCTCTGTCTGTTTATTTGTTTTTCTAATGCAGAATTTGAATTTATCAAATTTATTCAAATTTTAAATTATATGAGTTCAACTTGTTTAGAAATTCGTTGAAGTTTAATTTAAGAAAAAAAAAATTTTTTTTTCTAAATAATAAATTTTCTCTTTATTGCAAATAATATAATTCCGAGTTTTCTATCTGTAACGATTCTTACATCCTGTCGAGCAGTTTCTAGCTCAAAGTCTTATAAGAATTACTTCTCAAGTACGGAAGTACTCTCTATCACTCCAACTACTGATGTTTTATACTTTACTATTGTTTTATTTATACCACAAAAGTATACTTATTTTTAATAAAAAGAATTCAACTTCTTATTTTATTGCAATTCTCAAACAAAAAAATAAAAATAAAAATAAAAATAATTGGTAGAATTGAATTTAAGTTGCGTAGTTATATTCCTTTGATTTTAGGGTATTATATATATTTTAGTAAACAGCAGAATTTGGAGGGTTAATTAAAAAAAATTTTTTTTTCTTTTCGACTTTATATTTTTTATTTCAATAGCTAAAGAAGAAAGAGCCTTTAAGGCACTAACAGTAGAGAGAAAACTTAAATATCTCAATCCCTTGATACTTTGGAGAAAGTCTGTTGAAATAAATTAATGAAAAATTTTTAATAACGAGACATACTATAGTTAAATGTAAATCAGCTCACAAAATTTTGATTATTTGACTTCATTGTTACAAATTAAAAGTATACANTTATTCAAATTTTAAATTATATGAGTTCAACTTGTTTAGAAATTCGTTGAAGTTTAATTTAAGAAAAAAAAAAAATTTTTTTTTCTAAATAATAAATTTTCTCTTTATTGCAAATAATATAATTCCGAGTTTTCTATCTGTAACGATTCTTACATCCTGTCGAGCAGTTTCTAGCTCAAAGTCTTATAAGAATTACTTCTCAAGTACGGAAGTACTCTCTATCACTCCAACTACTGATGTTTTATACTTTACTATTGTTTTATTTTTACCACAAAAGTATACTTATTTTTAATAAAAAGAATTCAACTTCTTATTTTATTGCAATTCTCAAACAAGAAAATAAAAATAAAAATAAAAATAATTGGTAGAATTGAATTTAAGTTGCGTAGTTATATTCCTTTGATTTTAGGGTATTATATATATTTTAGTAAACAGCAGAATTTGGAGGGTTAATTAAAAAAAAAATTTTTTTTCTTTTCGACTTTATATTTTTTATTTGAATAGCTAAAGAAGAAAGAGACTTTAAGGCACTAACAGTAGAGAGAAAACTTAAATATCTCAATCCCTTGATACTTTGGAGAAAGTCTGTTGAAATAAATTAATGAAAAATTTTTAATAACGAGACATTTTCGTAGTACTATAGTTAAATGTAAATCAGCTCACAAAATTTTGATTATTTGACTTCATTGTTACAAATTAAAAGTATACATTCAATAAATTGTACTTGTCAATATTTACAAAAAGTAATAATGAAATTCAAGGAATGAAAATATTATATCATTCTCACGGTTTTAAGTACAGTAACGTTAATTTTACTTCCTACATTCACCAATTTTCTTCGAAATTTTGTAAAGTGAAATCAATACACACATTTATGTGGAAATTAGAAATCAAAAGTAATTAAAAAATTCTGAAGTCAATCTACACTTAATATCATTTTAATTCCATACTCATTCCAAAATAAATGTAGTGTAATGTAAGGCTCTATTAAATTTTGAAATTATCTCCACTCAATTTAATAATGTAAATAACCCTGTAGGTGATTCTAAGTTAAAGTGAATTTCACTTGCAATTCAAAATTTTTGATTAACCCCTGTAGGTACGAATATTCAAAATTTTCATCTAATAATATAATGTAATGTCTAATGTGTTAACATTTTCATCATTAGAAAATAACAACAGATGGGAAAACCACAAATGACCATTATTAAAATTAAACTTCTAAAATTCATTTCTGTTCACACTAAAGAAAACAAATTATAATGAGTCAAATGATTAAAATTTTGGTTTTAGAAATCANAACACTAAAGAAAACAAATTATAATGAGTCAAATGATTAAAATTTTGGTTTTAGAAATCAAAAACAGTTTAGTAAAATATGGAACCTAAAGGGGCTTACGAGAATTTAATTTCAGTAATGTTAGATTTTATATAAATTTACNTAGAAAATAACAACAGATGGGAAAACCACAAATGACCATTATTAAAATTAAACTTCTAAAATTCATTTCTGTTCACACTAAAGAAAACAAATTATAATGAGTCAAATGATTAAAATTTTGGTTTTAGAAATCAAAAACAATTTAGTAAAATATGGAACCTAAAGGGGCTTACGAGAATTTATAAAGTCATTACAATCTAAAATATATTTAAATCCAAACCCTCTGGGTAGGATAACTTATTTTGATTTGAAAAATTTTTTTAGACTTTATATAACTTATATTTACATATAAAATGTTAATATTTAGAGCCGATTCATATCCAGNAAAAATTTTTTTAGACTTTATATAACTTATATTTACATATAAAATGTTAATATTTAGAGCCGATTCATATCCAGAAGGGAAATTTTACAAAATATACTCAAAAAAAAAGTAAAATAAAATATAAATTTAATCCCAACATTTATGAAAGTAAGTATGTAGCTTATTAAACCTCCGGTAAGTCGATCTCCATTTTCCAACTACCGAAGACACGTTAAGTATCTTATTTTGATATTTTGATTTGATTTTTTAAATCCAGGAGAAATTATAATAATGAATTATATTAAAGTTCGAATAAAAGAAAGAAGTCATTCGTTATGTTGTTAGTTCATCTTATGCCTAAGTCGAACTTAAGGTAACACGATCACGAAACAAAATTTCAGGTCCTTTATTCATTCGTGATCAGTTTAGCTGCGAGGTTTACTATAATCTTTTTTGTATGGTTTACTTTAATTTTATTACATTACAAGTTTTACTTGGTGAAAGTAGTTTACTTAAGTTAGCTTATTGACTTATTCAGAATCCACTGGAAGACGCTTTGCAACAACTTTGAATTATTAGGATTTGTTACTTAAGTTAGATTGTATAGAAGCAGATCATGGCTCGTAAGGAAAATCCTATGCAATTAATTAACATTTATGCAAGTTCAAATCCTGTTGGGTCCAAGTTTCACAAATAAAGTAATACAATTTCTTTTAGTTTTAAACGCAAACCGAGCAAACTACGAGCTACCCTATTTTTAACTTTTTAACTGTAAATACATACAGTAAAACCTGTGTTTGTGCAAAATATANAACTACGAGCTACCCTATTTTTAACTTTTTAACTGTAAATACATACAGTAAAACCTGTGTTTGTGCAAAATATAGCTCCAACTCTTCTCACTTTTCCCATATGGTGGTAAACGTAAAACTCCAAACAATTGGACGGCACTTTTTCAACTTTGGCTGAAAGTTTTTATTCTTCAAAGTAAAGTTAAGTGAAGTAAAGGTTANAATTGGACGGCACTTTTTCAACTTTGGCTGAAAGTTTTTATTCTTCAAAGTAAAGTTAAGTGAAGTAAAGGTTATTNTTTTCAACTTTGGCTGAAAGTTTTTATTCTTCAAAGTAAAGTTAAGTGAAGTAAAGGTTATTTTTTTTCATTACCATTGTTAGAGTCGTGGGCAGAAGTTAAATTAACTACTATAGTTAATTGTTTCGCTAAGAATAAAAAAATAGAATAAAACTTAGATTTGAAATACAACGGAACCTTTAACTGCATCTTTACGGTATTAGGAGTGTCTATCATTATATCTGACGAATCAGATTTAGTTTCATAAACACAGGTTTTACTGTACTTTTATTTATGTACATTGAACCCGTCTTTTTACTATTGGCCAAACAAAAATGNTTTTTTTCATTACCATTGTTAGAGTCGTGGGCAGAAGTTAAATTAACTACTATAGTTAATTGTTTCGCTAAGACTAAAAAAATAAAATAAAACTTAGATTTGAAATACAACGGAACCTTTAACTGCATCTTTACGGTATTAGGAGTGTCTATCATTATATCTGACGAATCAGATTTAGTTTAATAAACACAGGTTTTACTGTACTTTTATTTATGTACATTGAACCCGTCTTTTTACTATTGGCCAAACAAAAATGNATAAACACAGGTTTTACTGTACTTTTATTTATGTACATTGAACCCGTCTTTTTACTATTGGCCAAACAAAAATGATAAATTTCTGAAAGCATTGCATGAAATTCTGCTATTGCATGATTTGCATCTAAATAATTTATAAGTTTCAATCTATCAATAGGGATAGGGAATAAAAATAGTTCCTTTTCCACCTTATCAAATATTAAAATTTCACCAAACTATGTCTACGTATTAAGATCAAAACGTCATTCAAATGTCAAAAAAAACTACATTATTATTTATTAACCATAAACTCCAAAAAACGCCTAAAAATATGAATGCCAGGAAGGTGTGATCTTTAAATTATATAAATTTCACATTTACCTACTACTTACTGTAAACTTTAAAATATTAAAAAATTTAGTGACTAACAAAATTGGTAATTTTAATTTTTTTTTTTGCAAAAGAATAGTTAGTTAATAAGGATTATAATACAGCCGGAATATACATTTCCACTCATTTCATTGACTTATGAAATGCATTTCATTTGTAATTTGCTTTTGAGAAAAAATGAGAAAACCTAAAAAAAAAAGNTTTCATTGACTTATGAAATGCATTTCATTTGTAATTTGCTTTTGAGAAAAAATGAGAAAACCTAAAAAAAAAAGTTTCCAAAAATTGAGAAAAAGGTCGAAACCAACTTATCTAGTACATAAGTTCTTAAACCTACTNAAAAAAAAAAGTTTCCAAAAATTGAGAAAAAGGTCGAAACCAACTTATCTAGTACATAAGTTCTTAAACCTACTAAAATTAGGTCAAAACAGGCAAGAAAAAGTTTTATCCATATAGCTCTTGGTGAGATTCAAAACGGAAGGTGGCAAGAGTTCGAGGTCTTAGGACATCACGCTAGAAAACGCCAATTCCTTGCTTTTCCGTGTCTGATGATTAATGTAAGAATAACTCCAAAACCCGCAGCTCAATTGATACAGAAAAACAAAAGTTATTTGCCAAAATTACTAGTTGAGATTTTAAAGTTTCCAAAAAACATACTGGTAGTTATGAACATGATTATAAAAAAAAATAAATTTTAAACAAAATTTATGAGTTTTATACTTTACAAGTTAACCAAATAGCCTCAAAGCCGACTTTTCAATTTTATTTTCTTCAAATATTTACCCAGTCAATTGACATATTCCTCGACCGATAGAAATCAGGAAAAATTATTTTTTTTTTTGACATTTGACAGGATGAAAGTATATGGGCATATGGAATCAAAAGGAAATTCAATTATCTCATTTTTAATTTGTAATATGAGATTGAATTAACTTGTCAGATACAGTGATCTCTAACAATAAGTAGACTAGACTTATGCATTTGTAAACCCATATTGTTTTATTTTGAAAATAAAACAAAACGGGTGGTAATTTGTCCAATTTCTTCACTCCGTTGGCCATGAAATGAACGGTATTGTCTTGTTGACAAAAGTTTTATATTTAATTTAATACTACTTATCATCATGTCAGGAAACCAAAGAAGACTCCGGCTACATTACGTTAACTCGATGCAAAAAAAAAAAAAAAAAAAAAAAAAAAAAAAAAAAAAANCTTTCCTCATTATCCACTTTATTTTTGGGCTATAAATCTTATAAGATTAGGAAGAAGCATTGTCCTCCCTTGTAATATGGGAAGGTCCTTTATGAGGCTAATAAAAACCTGGTTCCTATGTTATTTGGATGCTTTGAGAAGCGGGAAAGAATATAGTTGATAGTTACTTTCCAAAGAAATTCTGTTCAGAGTTGAAGAAAGCAGAAGAAAGAACTTTCACCACTCTAACCCATCATGTGGAAGTGAAGAATAAAAGTTCCATATGTCCTCTGTCCTATTCACAAATTTAACCTAATATTTTATACCATTTCCCTTGTCTTTGCAAAACATCTAATACACGGTCACTACTACCGTTTCAACATCCAACTACATAATTCATTCCTTTACTATGCTACAGAGCGCTCAATAAATATTCCACAAAAAAAAAAGAAAAAAAAAGTTGTTGCAATTAGTGAAGAAGAAAGCAACTTTTTTTGTGGATGTATTTATTGAGTGCTCAGTAATAACAAGAGGAGGATATTGGATTTTTTATGTCTGTCTGTTTGTCTGTCAGTCCGTAGCCACGAAATTTTGTTACAAAAAAGAAAAAACCATTCATATCTTTTTAACACATTCTCTCAAAAAAAACAATTTTTTTTTTAAATTATCAAAGATGATTTGAATATTTTCCTTTGGTTTACTCTTTCTTCAGCAAAGAGCATAGACTAAAAATAGCTTTCTGTTGAATCAAATCTAGTTGGTTTGACTGTAATAGTCAGCGTTTATAGTCAGCGTTTATAGTCAGCGTTTATAATCAAAATTATCTCATTTAAACTTCAAAATCGTTTTCTGTGTTTAAAATGTTATGCTTTTTTTCATATTTTTGTCTATAGAATACTAATATAAAATCTGAGCATCAAGTTTTTATAAGATTGTGTTAAAATTACATAAAATCCTTTGACAAAATTACTTAAAAACCAAAATCTAAAGCATAAGCACTGGAATTATAAATATTAGTGGTTTAGTAAGTTTTGGTTCCTGATTAGTGATTACATTATCATCATTATTAGTCTGGGTTTCTTAAAATGTTTTACTCTGCAGCAGTAACCTTATTATGGCTGCAATATTTAGCAACAATTTCCTACAATATTACAAAACTACTATGCTTTTATGTTATGGTTTAGTCTACAGTTGTTTTTGCCGTTGTCAACATTCATTAGAATAGTAATAAACAAAATTGAAATTGCTACTGACATTCACAATTCAAGTTTAGTGAGAATTTCAACAGGAGTTAAATTGGTTCTTTGCTACTACTATTACTGTTCCTTGACATAGAATTTCATTGTGAAAAGTAGACATTTGTCTACTCAAGGAATTGTGTCTTTAATATCCGACTAGTTCCAAAAATTACATGGACACGGTTCAAGTTACACAACTAACCCTCTCACTACTGGTGCAGAACAGAAGAGAAAGAGAAGAGAAAAAAAACTGTCACAATCACCGTCATTCAGCACTTTCAACCTAAAAATGACCTCCTACTTTTCCCTAGATACTANACCCTCTCACTACTGGTGCAGAACAGAAGAGAAAGAGAAGAGAAAAAAAAACTGTCACAATCACCGTCATTCAGCACTTTCAACCTAAAAATGACCTCCTACTTTTCCCTAGATACTAAATTCAATCATATTATTTTCTCAAGAACCAATCTGCTGCTCTTTGGACCAAATGTTTTGGAGACTTACTGGATTTGTATGTAATCTTAAAACTCACAAGGAGATCGAGTGAAAGAGAAAGCGATCGACTTTTGTCCAAGTCAATTCTTATAATTAAAGAAAACTCGCTTCATGTTTCGCTTCATGTCGCTCTACGCTCTCAAAGGAACTCTTTTAACATCTTTTTGATAAGAAAACGTCGTCATATTTTCATTTTCAAGAAGCGTATTCTATTCACAGAGGAAATTCACATAGAATTCATTTCAACTTTTTTCATGATTAAAAATCCAATTAAACCAATCTCAAATGACATCAAAGACTAAAGAATCGAAGAATCGAACAACTATAGCTTCTTTGAACATGATTCCTAACTCTTCAAATCAACAAGAATGGAGTATTAAATTAAAACGCGCTTTGACTCCATTTTGGCCTCATCTTTGTACTTGCATCTTCCAAAAAAAAAAAAGAAAAAAAAACTCATTAAAAGGGTCAGTCTAAATTAACAGGTTGTTTATTATTTGATCCTAAACAGGGTTAAGCATTTAGCCGGATGACAGATTATTCGTCCGTCTACGGGTCTAACTGGACAATTTGGGCATTTTTATTTCTAAATGCTAAATCTATTACAAAAAGATTCCCAGATTTTTACGACCTCTGTTAAATTGTAAAGTGAAAGTATAACATGCAAAAATCATTTTTTCCCTTCACTTTACAAGTAAATAGGGAGCCAAAAACTTAGACACGAAGTGTAACCGAGTGCAGTAACAATAGTAGAATTCAACAAAACTATATTATTATAAGCCATTTTATGCCTATTTTTAATTAAAAAATTATCGTCCAGGTTCATTGGAACCGAATTTTAAGCCTCCAGATCGTCCGGACGATAGCCGGATTGTCCAGATCGTCAGGTCAATTTTGTCCGGTTGGTACAACCCTGTCTAATGCAATACTAAATTATAAGGCTTGTTAATGCTAGGTTTCTCTTTACTTTTCACTTCACAGGTTCTGTATTGTCAAATTAAATTATCCGTTGTTATTGGAGATCAGAAACAAGGTGTCTTAAATTTTTAGCTACTGACTTTCTCCAAACTTTATCGCATGACCCTTTATAATAAAACCATGAAGGGTAGATTGAAAAACATTGCATAAAATTTAAAATTTATTCTTATAAATCAAACTTTAAAAAATTTATGTCTCTACCAGCTGCCATGTGTCAAATCTTTTGACAGCTGGCGGCAGTATTTACACACTAAAAAACCAAAGTTTAACGAAAGTATATACTTTCTCTTGTACAAACTTTCATCAACCTTAATAAATGTATTCTCAAAAACTTAGGACACCCTTCTTATATAAAATTTGTTAACTACAGACATTCAGTCATCCAAAAATATATTCTAGAGATTAATTATTGTATAGAATTGTTAGAATCCTTAGAATTGTTTGAATTGTAGCATGTAATAACACCAAAAGTTAAGTAATTAGTCAGAAGACGTTTGTTTCTTTGACTTGTCTTCATAATTCTTATTATGTGAAATCATATAAAGTCTAGAAAATGTCAAGGATTTAATTAAAAGGAATAGGAGTTTGGAAAAAGTCATTGGAGAAACTTTTTAACCTTATTTTATAAAACTTAATGAAGGAGTTTACTTAACTGTAAAGGTAGAAAACTTAGACTTCTGTCAGAGTGATTCAGTAAATGAAGAGAAAGTGTTATACTTCAGATGATGTATTTCTGACCTTTTCAACTTTTTCTTGAAATCTTTTTTTCTAAAAATGGAATATTTGTGTTTTTTTTTTTTTATATAAAAATCAAATATCAAGTCAAAATAGGATTCAAAGTTTCAAAAGTAGGTGGAGAAAGTTTTTTTTTTTAATGTTCCGGAAACACCACTTCCTATTTTTTTAAAAAAAAAACCTGATCTTTTAAGTCAATAAAACAATTTGAACCGAATCAACAACTTCCACTAGAACTGAATTTGACAGACAGTTTCAAACTGTTAAGCTTAAATTGTTACATGACAGAAAAAAAAAATTCCCAATGGTCCTACTTATTCTTTTCTGCCGTCTACTAGTACTCCTTTCTCCATTCTGATTGGTTGAGACAGTCTTTGGAGAGTGAAAGTGTGACGAGACAAGAGCTGGTAAGTGACTGAGACTCTCTCCACTCTTCTCGACCAGTATTTCTCAATTTTGATTCACAAGTTTTTTTTTTTTTTCGAGTTGGATGAGAAAAACGACGTTAGAAATTGTTATACGGTCCATATAAGAATTTTCTACATTTTCACTTGCTTTCTCCATAAAATCCTTTTTCTGAGGGTTAGAAGAAAAAAACGAAGGAAGTCTCTTTATATCTTATATCCAAAGAATAGAATTACTGGTCATCAATTTCTTATTACCGGAAGGTTCCACCAACGAGACAGAGAAACTGATAATAATTACATCTATTATTACTTTCTGCTTCTCTGCGCAACAATAAGCATAAAAATGAAACGAAACGAAAAAAAAAAAAAAAAAAAAAAGCGCACCATAACTTCGAGCAGTTACTTTATTTGAAAAAATAAAATTGAAATTTTTAATATGGACTTGTCAGATCAAAGGAAAGTAAGCTAAATCTAAAACATTGAGGTTCTTTGTAAGAAAATTTGTCATTCAAAATGAAATTGACATTTTTATTCTATAAATTCAAAACCAATAAACCATGATAGTATGTAATGGTTTTGTAGTCATCCCAAATGTCACCACGTTCTACAGTTATGGATTATGAATTACGTTGTGATATTTTTTTTCTAAATATTTTTTTTCTTCTATTCTTTAATATAAATTTTATATTTCTTAGCGCATTGAGATATTTTTGATTGATGTGATACCTTATTCTTACGAATTATAATTGCTTATAATCCATTGTTAAAAATTTTTTGTCAAGTTACCGAATTTACTTTATTTACTAACGCATTACAAATTCGCGCTGTCAAAAGCGCGAGAACAACCAATTTCATCAAAAAACCTTTACGAAAACTTAAAATTTGGATATTTTGAAAAAACAAGGTATGTAAATAAAGACGAAAAGAGTGAGTCAAATTGGAACGTTGATTTTCATTATAAATAGCTACGTCGCCGCTAGCTATGTAATAACTTATGATTTACTCATACTCATTAATTACTTAATAGTAATATTCACTCTTACTCATTAAACTCAAAACCAGTAAAAAACTGTCTATTTAAAAATAAATATTGATGTCCATTGTAGTAAAAATAAAAAAATTAAATGAGTATTAAAACAAAACCCGTAATAGTAATTTTCTCACTGGTACTTGGAAATTGCTTGAGGCTATTTCTCGCGCAAATATGGTATCCTCAAGGTCTACTATATTTTTCTTCCTTGTAAAAAATTGAATTTAATACCGTACAATTTTCCCGAATATTAGCAAAAAGAAACAATAATATCTGTCATAAGAAACTACCAAACTTCACCAAGAGGAGCTAATAATCTAAAATAATGTTAGTGGATACACTTCTTTTTTTTTCGCGTAGAGTAATAATCTAAAACCAAAATGTTTCACGTCCCTGTACTTTCACATAATAAAACAGAAATTATGGTTCAAATAAGTAGCAGTAGCAGTTGAAAATGATACGGATGCAGTCTCTTTAACAATAGTAATTTTTGAATCAATTTGAATTGATATGTAATTTTCTGTCCAAACTTTAGTACTAACTGTTGTTGTCAATTGACAATAATTTCTATTTATTGAAATTTTTTTCAATTGTATTACATTACATATTTCCGAATACATAACAATAAGAAGCTATTGTTGGAGCAAAATACTATTAAAAAAAAGTATTAAAAATAACAATAGATTATTCTGAACGTAGTTTTCTTTCGAAAATCTTTAACTTTCATTTTAAATGAAGAAAGTGAAGCCAAAGGAGGGATAATTAAAGCATTTGATTTGAAAAGTCTATTTATTTTAGTCACATATGGGTAAAGTAACAGAGCGTTTGGGGGGATTATTGGTCCCATTAACTCATTTTATGTGTCAAACTGAGGCTTAAAGGAGGGTATTATGAAAGTGATAAAAACAAATTGATCCTAAACGAACCGCTAAAGGCTTTAGAATTTGATACTATACTTTCTCCTCCCATTTTATCATAATTGCTACTGAAAGTTTGTGAACCTAAAAGAAAAATGCTTAAGTGCCCTATCCACTATCTAACTCTGTTCTTACAAATACTATAAGTGACAAAAAAAAAAAAAGTTGTTCGTTTTTCTAGAAGCATTTTTGCTGATGAAAGGAGAAAGTCTTGACATAGAAAGTGAGAGTTTTTGCCTTTAGGTTATATAAAATCGAAAAAGCACACGTTGTTGTCCGATTCGTTCATTTTTTTTTTGGTACTTTCTCCATTTTTAGGGTCACAATTCATTTAGACAGACATGGACATGGAGAAGGCGTTCTAATTCCTTATTCCAACTACTTTCTCCTGTCCAACTTTCTCCAGTTAGTATTTTTCAAATTCTTTTAAAAGGCTCTACAGTGGGTATGTACAGGGTACATTTTCTCTTTTAGTCCAGTTAGTTTGGTAGAGAAAACCATTGATTAGGAATCAAAATGAGAATTTTCTATAGAGTAAATGACTATAGACATATAGAGGAGATTAGTTGCTTTTTTTTTTAGTTTTTTTTTTTTTACTTACTCTGACTCCACCAATAGAAACAAACAAGATAAACTTTTGACTCGCTTTCTCCTTTTTTTCCTGGCAGATTTACGTCTCAAAAAGGCTTTTAAGTACTTTCACCACAAAAATCCAGATGTGAAATTTACTGTGGGAAAACACTTCTTGCCAATTTCTAACTACTGTTGTGTTATGTACCTCTTCCAGTTCAAACTAAAACTATTGAAGAGATTGTCTGACAAATATATAATTATTGTTCACATCCGGTTCTACCTGAATTAAACAAAAATCCGACCGTTGAAAATCCGGTGTGTAAATCCAAGCGGAAAATCTGATACCAGAAAATCCAGTACCGAAAATTCACCCTGTGCAATCTTAAGCTTGGGAACAACACTTGATTATTCAAAATTTTATTTTATTGTATTCATATTTTCACAATATTATGTATTTCTAACGGGTTTAAAACAGAGTTTGAAAAAATCGGATTTTTATAATAAAAATCCAAAAAATCCGATTTTTTGGATTTAAATCCGATTTTTAGGATTTTTATATTTTAATTGTCAAAAATCAAAAATACGATGACTGAATAAGGCATTGAAAAAAAAAATTTTTTTTTTTAAACTGCAGATTACATATTTTATTGAAAAATTTTTTTCAAATTCAAAATTTGGAAGTGTTAAAGTACTTTATTTTACCAAAAACGAAATTGAAGCTAGGAATCTGAAATTGGATGTTAGTGCTTAAATTTATCTTCAAGTTTGTCTAAGTAGGTAAAAATAAAAATCCAAAAAATCATTGATTTTTATTCTTGGATTTAAACCCGACTTCGAACCCTAGTTTAAAATAAGCATTACTTAAAAAAAATCTTTCCACTTGGTTTTAATTTACATAGTAAAAAATATCTATAAAATCTCATCGTCTGGGCATAAAATTAAAACTAACACCATAACATGAATGAATTACTTTTTTGAGGTTTTAACATTGTTTTTCAAAAGTTAAGCCAAAGCGTAATGAAAAAAGTATTATTTTTTGTTTTACCCCATTTTTATGCTTATTTTTAACCCCTGAAAGACTTTACCCGTTAGAAATAATATTTCAAAAGTTTCTAATGAAGCCTTTTTTTTTGTTTTGTTTTTTAATTTTTTTTTTGAATAACCAGATTTTTAACATAAGTTAATGTAGTTTGCTTAAGTTGGATTTTTAATATTGCATTTTAAAAAAATCAACTTTACTGGGGCAAGATTTACCGGATTGTATTTTCGGGATTCTAATTTTGTGTATTTGACTTCCGCTATCAGATTTTTTGCGGAGGTCGAAAGCCGGATTTTCATATTACCATAGAATCTACCTACTACCGTGATATTTCTCGGAACTTGACTCTGAATAATAAAAAATAAAAATAAACTTTCATTTCATAACCTTTGTATTGAAGAAAGTTGAGTCGCCTTCTTGCAAATTGGAAACTCAGTCTTTTATGTCTTAGATATAACTCTTCTTTATGGACATTTTCCCAATAGAAAGCAAATTTTTTATCAAAATATATTTTTTCTTATAAAGCAAATCCTTTGGTTCCATATGGAGAGAGAAAGCATCCAAGTAAATAATACATAGCAACGGACGGACAGAAACATAAAGAAAATGAGACTCCTTTGTTGTCAGCTCACACAACATTTGCATTATAGCCTTGAAACAGGAAATACATTTTTGGCAAAATAGTCTAAAGGACCTCAATTCCCAGACGGTAAAAAGAAGAGAAAGAAATTTTTTGTAATAAACCACATGTTGTCTTTTGAGATGATAGATGAATAATTTGCTTTCTTGGGTTTAAAAAAAAAAATGAAAAATTGTTTAAAATCACTCCTAAAACGGGAGATTCGTCTATTTTTAGAGTGATAAATGGCCTGTTTACTCTCTCTAACTTTGACATTCCAAAACTTCACTATTGCAAATCAACTCTTTTAAAATTTGCATATCAAAATATCACCACTCCCACTTTGTCATCTGTTAGGACTTGAGGAGTTAAAAAAAAAATCAAAAATTAATATTAAGAATCCAGAGTTTAGTTAGGGTTATGCTAAAAATGGATTTTTCGTTACATCACTAGCAGATCCTTGCTATCACTCCTAGTATCAGTGGCATCAATTGCCAAAAAAAAAATCTTTTGATTTTCAGATAAAGATGTGCAAAAAAAAAAAAAAAAAAAAAAAAAAANCTTTCTTGGGTTTAAAAAAAAAAATGAAAAATTGTTTAAAATCACTCCTAAAACGGGAGATTCGTCTATTTTTAGAGTGATAAATGGCCTGTTTACTCTCTCTAACTTTGACATTCCAAAACTTCACTATTGCAAATCAACTCTTTTAAAATTTGCATATCAAAATATCACCACTCCCACTTTGTCATCTGTTAGGACGTGAGGAGTTAATAAAAAATCAAAAATTAATATTAAGAATCCAGAGTTTAGTTAGGGTTATGCTAAAAATGGATTTTTCGTTACATCACTAGCAGATCCTTGCTATCACTCCTAGTATCAGTGGCATCAATTGCCAAAAAAAAAAATCTTTTGATTTTCAGATAAAGATGTGCAAAAAAAAAAAAAAAAAAAAATTTTTTTCATATTTTATGACACCTCCTTGTCTCCGACAATTGACAAATAACACTTTCACTTCGCATTGCTTAGTACATACATAACATACATACACAAAATGATTTATGATTTCAATGACAGGAGAGAAAAAAAAAATACATTTTGAGAAATTGTTCAAAAAATTTAAACTTAATTTCTATTTCTAACAACACCTACATGTGAATAAAGTCGTTAGAATGCTCATTCTTGAGTATAATAACATGGTTAACAATCAACGTACTGATAAATCGTCAAGTTAAAATGTCAAATCCAGTCACACCGACTCTGACAATAATCATATTCCAAGGAAATTCAAAAATTTAAATTCAACCAATCAGATTGGAATAAAATTTAAATATTCAAACCTGATTGGTTGGATTTGATTTTTTTTTTGAATTTCCTTTTACTAAAAATTGGTAGTATGTATTTAGCAATGAAAGGAATAAATTTGTTTAATGTTATAAGTGAATTATTTCTAAAAATAATCCTATTAAGTCGTACAATTTCTCAAGTCCATACTTGAAGACTTTTAAGGGTAATTAACTTAATACCAAATATTTTGAATGCATTCAACCACATCAAATGTTATGTAACAAAAGAGAGGTGAAAGTTACTTTCACCAAGTTATTTTTAGCTTAAATTTAATCAAAATTTTTACCCCTGGTGACAAAAATCTAAACAAATAATTTATAGTCTTATAAAAATCGAACTAAAATTTAATCTATTTAAAAAAAATAAACAAACCTAATATAATTATTGAAGAGGAGGGTAAAGAAGTTATATGAAATGTTGTAGATCTTATAAAGTGTCACTTATCTTTTTATTTCTCAAATACCATAAGATCTGAAGTGGTTTGGACACTCAAAAGCCTAAAAGCTATTATTCATCAAAAGAGACATTTTGTGGAGAGACATTTATATCGTCAAATGGACTGGAAGTTTAAGCCTAAATTGAAGGATGAGTCTATAAAATAGTCTTTTAGACGTACATTATAGTATTTACGTCTTCCCGTTCTTCTTATAATGTTACAAACCTAAAATTCTGTTGTCATATGGTCACATAATATTTATAAAAAAAAAATAAGAAAAAATAAGTGTAGTTTATTTCCTAATTCCAGTTCAGTACTTTTTGGTTTTTATAATTTATTTTGTGTTAAAAGAAGAAAAAAACTTAATTTGAATGGTTATGTGAATTTTCAAATTCTAACTGATGAGTGTCATTTATTTCAAATTAAAATAAAATTGGGAACGAAAATTGAAAAGTGAAAATTTAAATTCATTAGACGAAGAAAGTGTGGAGAAAGTTTGAATTTTTACTTGACGGGAAAGAAAATATATACAATAAAGTTCTAGCTGGTGATTACAAAAAAAGTAGTAAAAAGTTTTCTAAATTATTCATTTAAGAGACAAATTTTTTTGTTAATTTTCATTTTAAATTCAGCCATTTTCAATAGCATCGGATTTATGTTTCAATTTCAATATTATTATTTTTTTTTAGCAAGAAAAGCTTTTGGTGAAAGTTTTTTATTGTATAATATAAGAACGCATTCGAAGAAAAAAAAAAGTTTTTTTTTTTTGAGAACAAGTTGCAGGTTTTGTAGATTTAAAAAAAAAATGTAAAACTAAAAAATTCTTTTTTTCAATGAGTAGTTTATAAATTATTGTTTATGCATTTATTTGAACAAGAAAAAAATTTATTTTTTATTTTTCCAATGTTCAAAAGAAGAAGAAAATGTTGAAAAGAGCAAGCCAAGTTACATAGTAAAGTGGAGTATCTCAAAATCATATTTCCGCTCCTGTCTCTCTTTAGTTTCTGCTGGATTTACTCAATTTCACCGGAAGTATATTTTTGACATTATGTCAGAGAGTTACTTTCATTCCACTTCTGATTTACTATGGATTTATTCAAAAACCAGAACATAACCAAGGCGTTATGGTTCACTTTTCGCATCAAAAAAACTAAAACCGGGAAAGTGAAAGTTTTTTTTTGGAGTGTCGAAATTCATCACTCCATACCTCATCCTTAACAGAAAAAAAAAAATATATATATAAACAATTCTTTAGAAAATTCCGACAAAATATGATTTCCGTTTCTGTTTAAATTATTTAAAACAAATTACTAATTGGAGAGATAATTATTAAAAATAGTCATATGTAGTTATAAGGAACAGAGCTACCATATTTTTGAATTCCGCGCTTTCACTTTTTCATGTTTTTATGAAAACTGGCAAAGAAAAGGATAAGAAACAAAAATTATAAAAATTATTAGTGAAGTTAGCATTTTCAATTTCATTTTCAGAGAAAATTTTACATTTGAAATTTCATCCGCTCAAAAAAAAAACTACCCTTAGTTGCTTTAAAAAAGTGACTTTCTCTTAAATAATCTAAAACCTTTCCAAGTCTTGTAACATATCAACTGATCAGCCGACAGCAACAAATTGAATCCTTATTTATTATTAAAAATAAAAATTCAAAGCTAAAAAAAAACGTCAAAAAAAATAATACGAAGAAAAAAAAAAGCCAAACTAGACAGCGAGGAGAAAACAGCAGGGAATAACTTTCTCTTTTGTATTTACATTATGTAAATTCCATCTCAAAAAAAATTTTTTTTTTTTGCCAAAGTTGTCAAACCAGTTTTCAAAATTTCAATACGTTGCAAAAATTAGTCATTATGATTGGCAGATAAAAGAAAGCATTAGTTGAATGTTTGCATTCTAGACTCTTCAGTCTATAAGTAATTAATCAAACTTGTCTCTTTGTATTTTTTACAAACGGTGACATCGTGAATGACGTCTTCACGGCTTTAGTTTTAAAACTTTATTTTTTAAACTTTATAGTTTTTTGAAAAAACAAATTTTCTTTTAAGTTTAATCTGTGGATGACAGGTTTCAAATTTCTCGTTTTAGTACAAAGAATCCTCGTGTGAGATATTTTTTTTTTCAAACTACCAAATATTTTAATAAAATTATGAATGAATGAAAAATAAATTTTGCCGATATGCAAAAAAAATGGAAATTTGACTTCTGTCTTCTCGTGTCAACTTAATCTGTGCTTTGATTTTAAACTTAAAAGGAACTTAAAAACAAACACGAGAAGATTGACAATCTCATAGAGTGTATTTTGCACCACTTCTAAAAATCATTCCCAAAAACCTGTCAAAAATTGGTTTACTTAAAAGTTTAAAATTTTAAGATTAGTTGAAGAGTTACTTTCTCCCCATTTTAGTTTTGTTCGATAAGAACAATAACAATACATCTTCATTCCAACCGCAATGAATCTCTCAACCTCTGATTCTCTTCATTTTGATCTGAATTTGATATCAAAAGAAGATGCCGACAGAGAAAGTTAGTAACTTTAAAAGAAAAGTAAAACTTATTGTGGTTTTAGCAGTTTCAAGATTTATGTCAAGACTACTACTATTACATAACCAAAAGAAAAAAAAACAACTTACTCTCCTTATCCTTATTTCTAAATTCACTAAATCCTGGATTCAATATTGACATACGAAAAAAATAGCCCTAAGGCCACCATGAACAAAAAAGTAAACGGGAAAGAGTTAAAATACTAAAAATAACAATAAATTGAATGATGTCTTTGAATTAAATTTTGGTAAAAGATATTAAGTATTTTTTCTACTTGTTAGTAATAAGTAAAATGCTGAAATTGGAGATGAGTTATGATGATGAATTTATAGAAATTGGTTCTTTTGAAATTGTTCCAGTAGCCTTTTATCCTATGTCCGTCTTGACCATAAAAATGATATATTGAAAAAAATATATGAAATGATAGTCTTTGAAGATTTCTTTAAGAAGCTTAAACTTTCAAGTTGAATTAGCCTATCCTCGACTAATATATTTCAGTGCTTTCTTCTATCTAATATGATCAAAAAGGCTGCAAAAAAAAAATAAAATGAAAAATAGAACAGTGACTTTAAAGAAATAATCTTTGGTTTTCAAATCTTCAAATCTTTTAATCTAGTCCATAGAGAAAGTAGGTCAAAGGGTTAGTGGACATTCAGGATTTTCAAATTTTTTTTATCATTGCTTTCACTTATAAAATTGTGAGACACATTTTACACATTTTACACATTTTTGAGTCCAACTAAATACATCCCTGTCTTATTGCTTTTTCTAAGTTAGTGTCCATTTACAGCTAAGTGTCCATTGAAGTGACCAAAAATGAAAGCCAAAGTGGCCGAAATCCTACTCTTAAGTGCTTAGGTTATTTTATTTTTGGCTATATCACTATTTTGGCCTCTTCAATGAGAACCATTAGGGGGATATCACTAAATGACTACCTATAAGAACCAATAGAATAAATTTTTAACCCCATTTACACTATAAAAGTGAGGAGAAAGTTTTGTATGACTTTCACCAGTATTCAAAGAGAATAAACACTCTGTAAATAATGCTATTGAAAATTTTAAGAAGAAAACTTCAGAGAAATTGTCTTTGAAGCGTAAGATCTCTGTGAATTTATTATCAGAGCTTGAAAAGTGTTGTCTCAAGAGGGTAACATTTTGAAAGATCCTACCTAAAGAGCTATCTTAAACTTGAGCTTTACGAGGTTAACTAAACCAATATCAGTGAAATTACTTTCTCTCCACTTACATATAGTTATAAGATATAAGAAAACTTTCTCATCACCTGCTAAGCTGCCGTGGATTACCAATAATCATACAACTATCACCCTTCTATCTCATGAATAGACTTTCTCTTAAACTTTTTATTGATCTACACCCGAACTTAGATACAGTTGACTTGTTTTCCATTACGAAGCAACTTACTTTCAAAACTTTTACAATAACTATATTTGGGAATGGATATGGAAGAAATTGTAACTAAAACTCCTCAGTTCATTACCCATGTATTTTGGTCACTAATAACCCACACTCAACTTTTACTTTAATTCTCTCTCTCTAAGAGAAAATATAAAGTAATAGTAATTCTCTACACTTAATTTAAGTTTATTCAGTCACTTTTAGAAATTACAAAGACTTTCATTTCCTCTGAATCATGTTTGTAATGGATTGAAGAAATAAAAAAAAAAGAAGATAGTCATATACTAAAGCTAAAACCACACTTTCCTAAAAAGTCGTTTCGTAAAAACCGTAACCACAAAATTACACCTTTTTTTTCTCTTCTTCTTTTTCTTCATTTTCTTCTGGTAGATTTGTTAATAATACAAACTAAAAGCGTAAAACTACTTACTCTTCTCAATAATTATGTCTCAATTTTCCAATTTAATTTCCAAAAGATTTCGTAATAAATGCTCCATTTTTAATGGTTACTGCTACGAACGTTTTATTTGAAAATGATGGGTTCTAGACACACATGGAGAAACTACCTGATGAATCCAATAGAATAAAGAAGTGAAAGAAATTGTAGGAAACATAAACAAAAATTAAATAGAAAGCTTTAGAGAGTTTGAGACTTAATTGCTCTGCGTGGGTTTGAGTGCTTTCTCCAAGCTGGTGAAAAAAAAAATGAGTGGAGCAGCTAGCACTGTTAGCAGCTAGCACTTGGTTTCATGTGGTTTGAGTCTTGGGGACACCGGTTATTTGTTATTAGGAGAAAGTTATGCATAACTGTCAGACTAAGCGCTAATTTCTGACATAAAATCCCACTTATGTTCAGAAAATAACTATGTTATATCCGGACGATTCAGTGGAACTGTTATAATGGTTCATTAAGTTTCTATTCAGAGTAAATTCAAACACGTAGGACTACAATTTAAAATGATGAAACGGTGGGGTTTCTATGAGTAAAGTTGGGTTGTTTAGTGTATTGTCGCCAATTTTTTTGAGTCTATAACATCCGAAATGTCGTTCTCAGTCCTACCATTATCTATACACTTTGCGTGTGACATTAATGACCGTTGTAACAAATTTTTTGATCTTGACTCCTAAAGTTTTGTTAAATATTTGATAAACACACATAAAATAGTTTCGATTAAAACTTGTAAGGTGTAATCGTTGATACTTGTATGAAACATGCAAAATAATCTATAAATATTTTTTCTTTCTTCTAACATTAAATCACAAAAGAATCAAATTCTATAGGCTTTCACCTTTTTCCATCAACTTCCTTCCTATGTACTTAGTTTCATGCAAATATTTGGTAAAACACCTCACGAACAGTTCTAATCAGTCATGTAACTGGCATTTACAATGGGTTTAGAAAAGGAAGACTAGTTTACTTGCAACGAATAATAATTTACACGATTCTATATGTCAAATAATGGCAAAAAAGTCTGGATTTATACCTGTCATATCAAAGAAAAATGAAGAAAAATGACATAACCAGGTAAAGTCTGAATTTGGTAGGTTCAATTTTAATTTTACAGATAGTAAAGACACAAGACACAGGAGGATTCATTAGTTAGCAGAAGAGAGAAAGTAATGAATGATAATGATTATGATTAATCATTCTTTATTAACAATTTAGACAATGCTGTGATTAACTACGAAAAAAAAAATCAAACTTTTTACCTTTTGTTCTTCTAAAATATCTGGAACATAAAAATTGACTGAATAATTGGAATAGTAAGTGAAATTGTGGATGGAGTAACTTTAACATTAATTATTTTGTCTTTCTGAAAAGTTCCTAAACTGTTTTTAATTTGGATTTTTAATTGATATCAACTCATGAAATTACCTGATTTATGTGGTAGAGATGTAGGAAATTTAATTTTAAATTGGAATTGTTGAAAACTGCTGGTTTTATTCCTAGGATTGGTTAAAACTTGTTGATGGTGATGATGAGTATATGAATTGTAATAAATTTTAGACAGACGACAATTNCTGTTTTTAATTTGGATTTTTAATTGATATCAACTCATGAAATTACCTGATTTATGTGGTAGAGCTGTAGGAAATTTAATTTTAAATTGGAATTGTTGAAAACTGCTAGTTTTATCCCTAGGATTGGTTAAAACTTGTTGATGGTGATGATGAGTATATGAATTGTAATAAATTTTAGACAGACGACAATTAAATCACAATTGTTGAGGGAGAAGGAGAATTGTTGAAAACTTAATTAAAAATTAATTAAGATACAATAATGAAAAAAATTTGAGAGTAAAAAATTTTAAGATTAATTCAAGTGAAAACAAAAAAAAATTTTTATGTTTTTTCTAGGGTGTTCGTTTGACTTATCTTTAGTAAGTACTAAGTCCGCCATCTGCTAGTGGATAGTTAAAAAGGTAAAATTTCATTTCAAATAAAAGCGCGTAAATTTTTTTGACAACAATCAAAACAAATAAAAAATCAAATTAATTTTTTATTCAACAATTCAACAATTAAATTATTCATAAATCACAAATCACAATTGATTGGATCTGATTAATTAGTGATATATTTTATTGATTTAAATTTCAAACTTACGGGAGAAGGCCAGAGAGGTTAAGAGAGGTAAGATACTAACCGTAAATTTTAATTTTGAATAATTGTGCATAATAGAACGTATAATTTAAAGTTATATTGTCTATATATGTATGTTAAAGTATGTTGTTTTAAATCTTAAGGCATGTCTACCGAAACAGATGCCTGGGCTGAGTTACAAGCACTTAAATTAAAAAGAGACAGTCGCCGCCGTAAAATTGAAGAGAGGAAGAAAGAGCGGAATGAAATTCTTAGTCCCGGTAGCAGTGTTAATATTACTAACAGATCAGATTCAGCTTCAACGGTAGTCGAAACTGTCGTGGATCCAGATTGTCAGAGTGAATATCCAACTACCACTGGTACCGTTATTATTCCTATTTAAAGACTTTCAAAAACATTTTCAAATAGATATTTTCAAATAGATAGATAAACATAGTTTTTTTTTTTTTTTATTACAGAAAATGCTGATCTTCCTATCCTAGAATCAAAAATTGAGCAAGCTGTCCTATCTTCCCTTTGTGATATAGAATTAAATTTACCAATGGATTCGAAACAATTACAACTAAATGTGAACAGGAAGTTAGGGCAAAGCAAAATAATTGTTTCGTTGGATCAAATTAACAATTTGCTTCAGAAATTTGCTATCCAACAAATCATTAAGTATGTCCGTTTATATTTACATTAAACAATATTTTTAAATATTAATTGTCAGAATACTGATTTTCTGTTTCAAGGATTCAGGAGAAAGCTGTTGACACTGGAACTTTATATGAAATTATATCTGCTGAGCAACCTAAACTTGTAGCAATGATATCAACAGGATCTGTTTCAAGAAAGAGGAAAGGTAAGTTGTATCACTTTTAGAAAAGTTTCAGGGATTTTTTTATGTTTTGTTCTTTTATTTGGTATCAGATATGACGTGCAATTTGTTACTGTTATAGCGAGCGAAGACACTCTAGACGTGTCAGATGACCTGGAATCTTTGGAGGACAAAAAATCAGATCCTGATGATGTACAGGTATTACAAAACCTGTATAATAAAAACAACCAATGAAAATTCATATTGAAAAGATTCTGAAATCACCTTAAATTAATTTGTAGTCTTTACTGTCAATGGCTTCTAGCCGGGAAAGAGAAAATAAACGAATTGGAGAAGAAATATTAGAACTTCTCAGTCGTCCAACTGCTAAGGAGAAAACATTGGCAGAAAAATTTCGATCTCAAGGTGGTACCAGTGTGAGGGAGTTTTGTCCTCACGGTACAAAGAGTGACTGTCGAAAAGTTAGAACTAATAGACCCTGTGAACGGCTTCACTTTAGAAAAATTATACAAAGTCATACGGATGAAACGCTTGGCGACTGCTCCTTTCTCAATACTTGTTTTCATATGGAAAGTTGCAAGTAAGCTAAATCATAAATGCAAAAAATGGGGAAATGAATTGTTTTTTAATATCTTCATTGATTTTATTAGGTATGTACATTACGAAGTTGATAGTGATAAAACCAGAGTATTAACTTCTAATAGCACAGTATCAACCGGTGTGGAACCAACCAAAGCTGTAACAGTGCTCCATCCTCCCCAATGGATTTTTTGTGATCTACGATTTTTTGACATGACTATACTTGGGAAATTTAGTGTAATTATGGCTGATCCACCTTGGGATATTCATATGGAACTGCCTTATGGAACTCTGTCGGATGATGAAATGAGACACCTCAATATTCCAGCATTACAAGACGAAGGTTTGATATTTCTTTGGGTCACTGGAAGGTGAGTTAAAATGGGGATAAATTGAATCTTTAGTAAATACTATTTACTAAATAGTTTATTATTTATCAACATATTGAAACCAGAGCAATGGAATTGGGCCGGGAATGCTTACAACTTTGGGGTTATGAGAGGGTTGATGAATTGATTTGGGTTAAAACCAATCAGCTCCAAAGAATAATTAGAACTGGACGAACAGGTATGTTACTAAAAGTAGTAGATTTTGGAAGGTTAACATTTAATTAAAGTCCTTAGATGATTAATAACTTATCAATTGCTTTAGGGCATTGGCTGAATCATGGAAAAGAACATTGTCTCGTTGGAATGAAAGGTAACCCAGAAATCAATCGAGGTTTGGATGCTGACATAATTGTAGCAGAAGTACGAGCGACGAGTCATAAGCCTGACGAAATTTATGGAATTATCGAGAGACTGTCGCCGGGGACAAGAAAAATTGAACTTTTTGGTCGTGCTCATAACATTCAACCAAACTGGTAAGTAATGCACAAAAATTTAAATTGTAGATATTAATTTCTTTTAAACACTCTAACAGGGTGACATTGGGAAATCAATTGGAAGGGACTCGTATCCTTGATGAAGAGTTACTCAAGCGATTCTATGCTCAGTATCCAGATGGGAATTGTGTAGCTAAACCGAAATAAGAAAATAAAATATAAAACCTAAACCTGTTAAAATACTTTTTATACGTCGGATTTTTAATAATAAAGGATTTAAACTTTTCTAGTAAATAACAATTGAAGAAGGTTGCTGGTCACCATTAATAATTATTAACATCAACAATTAAACTTTGTAAATTTTAAACTCTGGGCGGAATGTAATAATAGTACAATGTACAATATTAGGTCTTCAAAAAGGCACAGTCAGAATTATTTTGGTTCAGAGGAATTCAAGGAACGCTTGTCTCCGTCATTCTACTACATATTTTAAAAAACAAAACTCAAAAAAGAATTATTACTAGTAGTTTTCGATTAAAATTTTTGTGTTCTTGCTTTGTTCTGTTGTAAAATCACATTTTGACTGACTATACTACATGTTGGTAGTATAATTTCATGCAGCTTATCTTAGGGTTGTAGAATATGAACTATGCACGATTGCAAAAATTTGTTTCAAAAAAAAAAAAAAAAAAAAAATTTCTAAAATTTCTATTAATTTTATAATGATATTAATATATGTTATATAATATTTAACGATAAAAAGAATTTAAAACTCAACTGTAGGAGTTGATTCAAGTTTTTTTCGATTATAGACACAGAAGAGTAAGGTCCATTATAAAATATGTCAAAGGTTTTTGATACTATTTACCAGCCAGCATTTGAAAGATAGTGAAAGGATGTATTTCTTCATGCATGTCACTGTAATATGCTGATTACAAGTGGAGTTCGTCATTAGTAACCATATGACTACTTGCCAATGGAATACCGTCCTCCAATTGGACTCCAGTTAAATCTCTAATTTCGTCTTGGTCGTACCTAGGAAGCAACAAAATAAAATGGAAAAACGATAAGACTAAACTCAAAAAACACTATGCCTTGAGCATTTCGTTTGTACTGTGTATTACAAAAGGAAGTCACTGTTACCTATCGTCATCCGACCCAGTTGATTGTTGTGATTGTGAGTTAGCTGATAAGTGAGAACCTGCGGAGAGTTGTGAAGTTCTTGTTAGTGACCCTCTCCTTGGTGTTGTTAAGTATTGGCAATTTGCTGGTCTAACTGTAACAATGAGATTGGAACTGTTTGCTACCATCATGTCAGTCACTTGATCCAACGTTTTTCCATGTACCTCAATGCCATTGACCTCCAATACTTCATCATTGACACCTAAAAGACCCGTTGATTCGGCTAATCCTCCCGGTACGAGCCTGTAACCACAAAACTCAAATATTTGATTCCGTCATGTTACCACACTATCTTAATTTGGTAAATGAGGGTTACGCTAAAATACTAACCTCGAGATAAAAATTCCAGGGACTTTCTCTAACCCATTCGGTATCACTCGAATGGAAGTTCCATCCCGGATATAGAAACCAAGTGGCTTATCAGAGTTTTGGTGTTTGAGTAGCTTTACACGTCGACATGTGTCTGGAACCTAAACATTAGACAAAAAAATTTTTTTTTATCAATTGAGATGTATCTTATTTCAAAATAATAATCATATTAAAAATTATAACTGACTTCAAACTCTATAACTCAAATTTTTGTTCCAATTTAACACTTACAATGTCGACGTCTATAATAGCAGATACTTGTCGGAAGTCTTGAGGTTTAGAGATTGTCAATGGATGTTGGGCTGGTTTCTGTCTCGGTGTAAGAAGTGACGAAATGAGGGTAGATTTCTTTTGTCCGAAGCCATTGAAGTCAGTCTGTGAGTTACCCTGTCTCTGTAGGAGTACTCGGAGCAGAGGCCGTGAATTTTGCAATGCCAATGAGAAATTATCATCATTATTAATTGGAAGAAGATCCCCGTCTTTAGGATCAGTATAACTTATTAAAAAGGGAATATCATCAACTTGATGCAATTTTGCCAGTAGGCGTTGGAATTCTTCAAAACTTGGTCTAGAGGATCTTTCTATGGAAAATCTCCGAAATTCGGCTTCAAACTGAAATACCAAACATTACAATTAAACAAAATACTTCGGATTTGACTTTTATATTAGTTAAAATGAAACCCTAACAAATTGACTTTATGCAACCACTCCTTGAAAGTATGATTTTTACTCATAATTTTATAAGCAAGAAACTTTCACATTTCTTCCAGTTTTTAATAAAGTAATTGGGACGGTGAGAAAAACCTTTCTACGTCAGCTGTGATTAACTCACCTTACATTTGACCTCTACGTGATTCGTCCAGCGATTCCCCTGTGGTGTGCGATTCCTGGACATTTTCCCAAGACTTGCACTGCACTTATTACAGTGATTCCCTCAGGCAGGACCAATATACCAGAATAACTGACTCTGATTAGTAGAACATACTTAGAATTCGTTCAACTTAAAAATTTTTTTCGTAACATTCCTTAATTACTTCTTCGTAAACTTTTCTGATATCTTCTTTTTTGTTCAGAATGATGGGTACTTTCCTTTCAAAAAAAAAAAAAGAAAGAAAAAATTAGAGAAATTTGAAGCGATAAAACCTTAATCACTCCTCAATGTGTAAGGCTTCTTCTTAACTAACATATAATAAGGTGAGTAATACAATATTACACCAGAATACAATAGAATCAACAATAGACACGACACCTATATAAGAGTGGTTGGTATATAATGAGAAAATTGTTTTAGGCTTACCTGTGATGATAGATAGAGAACATTTTTAAGAGGAAACACCTGTTCCCCTCAGATGTAATCATTATTGCCTGTCTCTGTCTGTGTGTAGAGAAAATTAAGTGTTCACGTAGCTATGGTATTCATTCTCATTTGGGGTGGTTCTGGGTGAGGAATCCGACGATAATTTATACCATGTGATCAAGATGCAGAGAATCTCTATCATATCTGCATTCTTCTCATGATAGTAACCTTACCTCCTAATATAACATTAAGTTTATAACACTTTTATAAGCTGTGTAACAAATCAAATTGAGATTGAGCAACTTCTTCTATAGTCTCCAATGACTAATTCGAAGACACAAGATAAAGATAAAAAAAAAACAGTTAAAATAAGAAGTTTATCAATAATAAACTATTATTAACTGTTCTGAATACAATTCTTCTGATGCTGACCGTCCTAGTGCCAAAACACGACTGTTTTTAAAATCAATCGAATGAACGCCTTTTACAACAAATTCCTAAAATTCCTTAAAATTCATGTTTTTTTTTTAAATAATTGAAATTCCAGGAATTCCAACAGCCGTGATTAGTCAATTCATTAGAAAAAAGAATCTCTCAGCTGCTAATTGTTGAGGTAGGCTATTCAAAACAACATTCCTTTTGAATGAATCAAAACCAGTTTGAATTAACAATTCATTCAATGAAATTTCTAAAAAAAAAAAAAAAAAAAAAGGTCATTAAAATTCAATGAGGAAAAAAATTCTTTAAATTTTGAATGAATGAATCAACTGCCATATAAGGTGCGAATTGTGATTGGTTGTCGCTTTTTTTCAAATAATAAAATAACAGTCCAAAGTGCAAATAGTTTTTATATCATTTTTCTCTGTTCAAAATTTTTATAAAAATTTTCATTTCTCTTGTCAAAATTTTATAAAATTTTTTATTTTTTGAACTTCTGCTTGCTAGACAGTGGTGTTCAGTGTAAACTTTACTTCAAGAGGGTCATCTACCTAAGGTAACTTAAGTAAAAACTACTGCACTACTGCAGTTGCAGCAACATTAGGTAAAAACTCTACTTTTACTACTTTTTATATAAAGTTTAGCTTAAAATTTTTTTTTTATTACAAAGAAAAAGAAAACTGAGCATGCGCAGATGCNTTGCTAGACAGTAGTGTTCAGTGTAAACTTTACTTCAAGAGGGTCATCTACCTAAGGTAACTTAAGTAAAAACTACTGCACTACTGCAGTTGCAGCAACATTAGGTAAAAACTCTACTTTTACTACTTTTTATATAAAGTTTAGCTTAAAATTTTTTTTTTATTACAAAGAAAAAGAAAACTGAGCATGCGCAGATGCGTCGTAGTATATATAAAACAACCCCTACTCTACTCCATCCAATATCCAAGGACTACGCATATGTTGAGAAAGGAAAACAAGACCCAAAGTTACTAAATGCTCAGTCCATTCCATTTTCCTTTTATTCCATTCCTATTGCACTACTCAATTTATGTGACGTTGAATTTTTTTTTTTGTCATTTTTAGATAAGAATAATTATTATTCATTCGTTTGTGTCGTGTCTTTTCCTTTCGTCATTTAAAACTCATCTGTTGGAACTCTGTAGACGGGCTGGACTACTGGAACCTCTGGATATAATTCAGTACTCCTACTCCCCACTGACTGCTCAGTTGTATTAATAAACTCATCGAATTCAAAAGAAAACAGGTTTCGAATTTTTAGAGTTTACGTAATTTTGACTCACAAGAAGATCACAAAAAAAAAATTAGTACGTCGCAACTTTAATATCACATTGTAATCAGTTGTACTGGTACTGGCACTGGACGACGGAAAAATTCTAAAGAATTAAAATAAGCTGCTCAACTGAAGGCTGAGTCACTTCTCGTGAATCAGATAAACATACTTTCTACGTTCAGCTAATTTTGGAATTTTGAGTTGGTAATACATACATATTCATATACAATAATTAATTATATAATTTGTAAATACTCAGGATTCAAATTAGTTGGCATTATTTGTTTAGACGGAGGTAGTCATCCTAATCTTCCTCTAAAGAATGTCTTACGCTTACTTGTTCAAGTATATTATCATTGGAGATACAGGTAAGTTGGGGTGAATACAGGGTATTTAAAGACACCCATCCCTTTCAAATATTTTTTCTTAACATTGAGGGTTAGGAGGATTAGGAAACATACCCACCCACGGGAGCCTTGGTCGGTCGGTGGGAATGTATTATGTATAAATCTCAACCAATTGAGTGTTTATATCCAAATTGTGTCATTACTTTTGTTGACCAGAGTCAAAGTAAGTGAGACTTTACCCAGCCTTATACATAGATNATTATGTATAAATCTCAACCAATTGAGTGTTTATATCCAAATTGTGTCATTACTTTTGTTGACCAGAGTCAAAGTAAGTGAGACTTTACCCAGCCTTATACATAGATTAGTCCAGTACTTCGAAACTTTTACTCAAAATATAAATTCAAACTTACTTATATAGAGAACTAATAATNTCTTAACATTGAGGGTTAGGAGGATTAGGAAACATACCCACCCACGGGAGCCTTGGTCGGTCGGTGGGAATGTTATTATGTATAAATCTCAACCAATTGAGTGTTTATATCCAAATTGTGTCATACTTTTGTTGACCAGAGTCAAAGTAAGTGAGACTTTACCCAGCCTTATAAATAGATTAGTCCAGTACTTCGAAACTTTTACTCAAAATATAAATTCAAACTTACTTATATAGAGAACTAATAATCCTAACTAGGGGAATGTGTAAAGTAACCATTCTCTCCTACTGACAAGGAGACAACAGGTTTTTAGTAGTTTGTAAAAGTTTTCTAAGTGTTACCGAGGGCTCGGATTATTCTTTGGACCGGGCGTTGTGTAAAGTCGGGTATTTTGACTTTGGTGTTTTGCTGGTGCAAATGTAAAGTAAATGATTGATAATTTATTTACTTTTTCTAGGAGTTGGGAAATCATGTCTTCTCTTACAGTTTACTGATAAGAGGTTTCAGCCAGTCCATGATCTAACAATTGGTAACACAAATTCATCAAAAGTTTCATCTCTTATTTTCAGTGGATGAAAGAATTCCCAGTGAAAGGAGAGTAAAAAAAAATTTTTTTTTTCTTTGTATTTATAGGTGTTGAATTCGGAGCACGAATGATCACCATTGATGGGAAGCAAATTAAATTGCAGATCTGGGATACTGTAAGTTAGGATTTTTTTTACTAATTCTCAGGCAATAATCATTGAGCTTTACGATTTGTGTTTCATTTATTAGGCTGGACAAGAANCAAATTCATCAAAAGTTTCATCTCTTATTTTCAGTGGATGAAAGAATTCCCAGTGAAAGGAGAGTAAAAAAAATTTTTTTTTTTCTTTGTATTTATAGGTGTTGAATTCGGAGCACGAATGATCACCATTGATGGGAAGCAAATTAAATTGCAGATCTGGGATACTGTAAGTATGGATTTTTTTTTACTAATTCTCAGGCAATAATCATTGAGCTTTACGATTTGTGTTTCATTTATTAGGCTGGACAAGAANTTTTTTTTACTAATTCTCAGGCAATAATCATTGAGCTTTACGATTTGTGTTTCATTTATTAGGCTGGACAAGAAGCGTTTCGTTCCATCACTCGATCTTATTACCGAGGTGCAGCTGGAGCACTTTTGGTCTATGATATTACAAGACGGGACACTTTTAACCATTTGACGACATGGCTTGAAGATGCACGTCAACATTCCAACTCAAACATGGTTATTATGTTGATTGGAAACAAAAGGTATGTACCAACGCATTGTGCATTACTAGATACAAGCATGGGATTCTTTGTTTATCAAGTCTTTGTTTTGCAGCGATTTGGAATCACGTCGAGAAGTAAAAAAAGAAGAGGGTGAAACATTTGCCCGGGAGCATGGACTTATATTTATGGAAACATCAGCGAAAACAGCTGCCAATGTAGAAGAAGCATTCATCAATACAGCTAAGGAAATCTATGAAAAAATTCAGGAAGGAGTTTTCGACATCAATAATGAGGTGAGACAGCACAGTATGTTATTTGTTTTTATGAATCGATAATTTGTTTCTGCGCAATTCATATCGAGGGCATTATTTACTTTTCCCATCAGTCATTAGTTTTTATTGTAATTGTTTATTAGGCAAATGGGATCAAAATCGGTCCACAGCACTCGCCAACATGTCCAACTTCCCCTTCTGGGGGACTTGGTTCAAGTCAAAACAGCGGTTGCTGTTAAAAATCCAAATATTCCAACGCACCTGCATTTAAATCTTACCTGTGGAATTGTAGGGAAAATCGAAAGACTTCTCGCTGTGTCACCTCACTGGTAATCAACACAAGTTGCTACCTTCGCTATTCTATTGAAAATGTGAGCTCTTTTACAGTTTTCTTCTTTCAAAATTAATTCTTAGATTTAAAAGTAGAATAGAAATACACAATGAGAATGAAACATGGATCTTGTATTTTATGTTATATGAAGCAGTCGAATCGAATCTAACAAAAATGTAGTATTTCTGCATTTACCTTAGCAGAAATTTTGCTAAAAATTAATGATAAGAGGCATACTCCCTTTCAAGTTTAAATTGAATTATGAATGATTGGTTTTTTAGTTTAGACTTCATTCAGGCATTTGTTACTGTTTGTAGAAACAAAATCTTGATTTAATTAAACTTTAGTAATTATTAATTTAGTCAATGCACGCCCTTGTAATATTACAAACTAATTTGCCAGATTACTAAAGTTAAAAATTATTATTGGTTCGTAATCGTAACTTATGTCCGTATGTAGTGATAAAAACAAACATGTGATTTGTATGAATGTATTATTAGTTTTCCCCTAAAAACGGCTTAAGATGAGGTTGGATTGAATTTGAATTTGATGAAATTGATACTCCTGCTTCTTATTGTTACCTCAACCTTAAAAATGAAAGGGCATTCCTACCTAAATTATTTCAAATCATTTAATTTTAGCGATAGAACTTAACGTTTGATGAAAATTTATGTACAGAAAGCAATCCTTTAATAAACAACCGAACAAAACCATCTTGTTTAATTTACAGCTTTTATTCAGATCATTTCCACAAGTAACATTTTTCTTGTTTTTTTTTTTTAAATCATTTGGTATGTCTTCGGCATAATTTAAGTCTTCAAATTGGGAAAAAAATAGATTAGTTTTTACAAGACATGCATCATCATTAATACAAACTAGTGCAAATTATTCACGTAATTGGGTTTGAATCAGCGAAACTATTAATTATATTGAGTATAAAAACCCTCGGTCTAAACTGTAACCAAGTCTTTTTTTTGGTTGAGAAGCTTTATTGATTATGATTAATAATTGTAGAATTGTATCGAGTTTTAGCAATGGTTTTTTCTTTTTTTTTTTTAACAAATCAACTTGTAAAAATTGAAATGTTCCATTCAATTTATCGATGATTCGGATTCGGAGGTAAAAATATTAAGTCCCAGTTCCCCACCCATAATACATAAACCCAATCCAAACATTATTCGGTCATAATTGTGAAATTAATCTTTATGAGGTAAGGACTTTACACAACAACTACATCAATCATAAGTCTAATTGAAATCAGTCTGAAGAACGACGATGCTTCTTAAGCATCTTTCGCTTGCCCGTGTGTATCTCAGACTAGAGATCTAAAACAATGGTAAAATAATATACAAAAGATCTGCAACTAAAGCAGAACAAAAATCTTCCCAAAACTTGTGCCAAGGACTAAACGTTCCCGGAATCAAGAAAAGAAGAAAAAAAAAAGCGTTATTCTAGCAGTGTGATAACATTAGTATAACTTAATCGAGTGTTATAATTTTGAATCTTTCTCATAATCGAAGGAAAAATTAAAATTTTATTCTAAAAATATACCATTTACCCCTTTCCTACCCTTTTCTGTACGTACGACGAATATTGCCTCAGTTTTTGAAAAAGACGAACTGTGATTATAAGGACTCGGATTTCGGTTTGGAATCTATTTGAAGTTATAATAAGGCTTCACTGTTTTCACTGACGACGAGTGTCAGTGAAAATTTTCGGTTTACGAACAGGTACTGGACGCGAATTAACTTATCTGAATTGCAGGAATTATTATTGCCAGCGTTTCTGTCTGAGATACTTTTCACTACTCCGAGGAGGAGTCAGAAGGCCATCCGAATTTGTAATTGGACTCAGGAGTTTGCTGGAACTTTGTAACAGTTGAACCCTATCCTGAAAATCAAAAAGAAGTCCAGGTTTAATAGTAACATGAGGAATAAGAAATTTTTCGTCAACTGACCAACATGCCAAGAGAGACACAGTGTGATTGAATTAGATGACGACTGTGATCTGATACATTAGAAATCAATGGTAGAATCTCAGGAACATCCACACGTTTGACGACCTGGGCGAATGGAGCCATCCAATTAGCACAAGGAGCTATTACATCCCATTGATAGCTGCTGCTCTCCAAAGATGCTTCCTTACCTAAATGAAAGTTTGATAATTGAAAATTGAAAATATAAGTCCTTGAAAAAAACAACAACATTTGGTTACCTTTGATGTGATAAATAGCAGCAGCCCCAAGGATTGAATACTTGAAACTAAGGAATTTTGTATCTAAGCAAGCAAGATCCAAAATTCGAAGTGCTCGAACAAATTCGACTGGAGAATATTGCGGCCATAAAAACGGTTCCCCTTCTAAAGCTAAGGATTTTTTAATATCACGATGAAGTTGTATAGTACGGGATCTAGGTGAAGTCCTGGTGGTCGGTGTAGCTATGGGTCTACTATTCCTAGAGTGTCCTAGAATTTGGAGGTAGATATTCACCCAATTACAGGGCGTAATGGGTGTGAGGTTCCATTTAAGCGTTTTCATTATCAACAGTTCTGAAGCGATGATATCGGCTTCCGTACAGGCCCCATCTGTTACATAGGCAAATGTGTTTAATTTTGGTGGATAAATTTCTTCTAATTTTGCAGCAACAAAAAGACAGCTTATTCCTACAAAATACAATACAAAAAAAAATTAGAATTTATTTCCCAAGTTTTTTTTAAACTTATTTTGAAGAATTAACGAACCTATAAGCTGGAGATAATCTTTCCTAAGATTTGCCTCTGCAGAAAGATAGCGATCGAGGTAGTCAATAGCAAGGTACATCGTCTCACGATGAAGGTTGTAAGCTTCACAGACGTCCATGAGCCAATCCAGAAGAATTGCCCTCATCTGAGGACTCAGTACTGGATGGTTCCTAAATGGATCTGCACTCCTGGTATATTTTGTATCTGTTTCACACATTAATTCCCATAATCCAAATCCATCAGCGAATTTAAGTTGTGGAATTGGTGAAGGCCTTGGGACATCATCAGCTTGGAGTCTTTCAATTTGTGTACTGGTTGTTTCTGCTTCTTCAGTGGAAGCACATCTTCGAATAATTTTAGCGGAAGGGGTTCTGAATTGTTCACTTTTTCGTTTCTGTTGACTGCTTCTGGTAACTGGGGGATTGTTATAATTTTCACGGGAGGATCCACTTCCACCGCTTATACGGGTATTGTTCAATAACATTCTCACCACAGAGTTTAGATTTAAAGTTTATTGACCTAATTTTTCATCAACACTTCCAACCTGATTCACCTCCTCCCTTCCTGTAATAGAAGAAAAATTGAAATGAAATGAATCTCAGTCTTCAGTTGCAAATTCTTAAGGATCAATTAGTAACTACCCACTGGANAATAGAAGAAAAATTGAAATGAAATGAATCTCAGTCTTCAGTTGCAAATTCTTAAGGATCAATTAGTAACTACCCACTGGATACGGGAGTCATTTGGTATCAGCATAGTTATATCTGAATATCAATTCAAAAGACCCAACTTTCCTTGCCTCATTCAACATCGAAGCAAATCCCCGAGCCTANTTATATCTGAATATCAATTCAAAAGACCCAACTTTCCTTGCCTCATTCAACATCGAAGCAAATCCCCGAGCCTAAAGGAAAGACTATGATTTGTTACATACTCATCATAAAATTATAATTCCTCGTTTCTATCAATTGAGTTTAGAATTCAACCTGATTACTTGAACTTGAATAACAAATTATTATAATGTAAATTGATGGCGTCTTACGAAAAGACGCCTCAAAAGATATTTAAAAAAAAAAAAAGCCTACCAACACGTTTTCAGGCTGGAGTAAGTAAGGTAAAATTAAAATTAATCTTCACTTGCAGTTCCTTAAAAACCAATCAATCAACCATAGTCAGTACACAGTACATTACAAATCCCATCCATCAAAATTATTAAAAGTTTTAACTAAATAGAGATTGGAGGAAGGATGTTAATTCTCAACAGTTTGTGAGTCTGGCTATATAGGAAGTTAAGAAATCCGATAACATCCCCACAAATAACGTTCAATGATGACTCATGCAAATGACCCTTTTGAACTCCGACAAATATTGTTTGATACATTGTTTGATATTAAAAAAACAAACAATCCATCAAGAGGTCATTTACACAGTACACTTAAAAACTAAACATCATTGACATTACCTTCTTACCTTCCCACTTTCACTCTCATTCATTCCAAAGTCATGGTCACTTTATCGTAATNATCATTGACATTACCTTCTTACCTTCCCACTTTCACTCTCATTCATTCCAAAGTCATGGTCACTTTATCGTAATTAGGTTAACAACTCACCCAAGTTCAAACTCCAAATTAGTAGTACAACTAAAACCATATTATCTTCGATAAACTAAAATTATCAAAATCTAAAGAAAAAAAAATAATAAATAAATTATCAAAAGTTTTCCATACCTAATGAAAAATTTCAAAGTCCCATCCCTTCGAGNCCAAATTAGTAGTACAACTAAAACCATATTATCTTCGATAAACTAAAATTATCAAAATCTAAAGAAAAAAAAAATAATAAATAAATTATCAAAAGTTTTCCATACCTAATGAAAAATTTCAAAGTCCCATCCCTTCGAGNAAAAAAAAATAATAAATAAATTATCAAAAGTTTTCCATACCTAATGAAAAATTTCAAAGTCCCATCCCTTCGAGTCACTTTTTCTTCCACTTTTATTAATCCCTGAGAGTAATTTTTGGTTCAAAATCAAAAGGAAATCATCTCCAGAATCATGGAAATGAGTATTAAATTTAATTAATCAAAAGATTCAATTGACCTTGCTTATTCCCAGCGGTCAAATTCCGATCCACCTCAGTTCTCTTTATTTCGATCCCGCGCCCGCCACAGTCCAGAATAGACCGCATTTTTTGTAAAAATCGGTTTATTTTAAATTTAATTATATATATAAATTAGGAAAATTAATTTACCTCTTCTAAAGATCAGGACTGATGATTTGTATGGTAAAGTTTCTGACCCTTGTGTGTCCCTTTATCGACCACCTCCGAATTAGTTTTAAAGTATTGAAGGTAAGGAGAGGGAAGAAGAGAAAAGAGAGGACGAGTGAACAGAAGAAGACTGAGAGAGGATATTCCCTGCTGCTGGTGTTGGAGTTGACTGTGAGGTATGTTTTTTTTTTTGGACTATTTCCCTCGTCTTGTAGCTATTCGCCCAGATGATCCGAAGGTAGGGTCTGTCCCTTTCTAACCAATCCATGATTCGAGCGGGGTCGAAGCCCCGTCAATCAGCTGCTCGACCTCCAATATCTCCAGACAGACAATGAGTTTTCTATAAACAGAGAGACCCACTTTTCAAACCGCTCATTCACTTTTATATCCTTCCTTACCGACTTTGACGACGTGGCCATGGCCACTGGCCCACTCAAAATTTATGGAATGTCACACTCACGGAAATGAGAGAAAGAAAATTATTATTATTGACCCGCCGGAATTATACTGGGAGGGTAAACTTATCAATTAACAACAACCACCCACAACTTTCACTCTTTGTCTTCAAACACTTTGTTGTAATCCTCACCATTCGAGTTGGAGGTAAGCTCTAACTTAAATTAAGATTTTAACCTCTAAGGTACCCCATTTTCAATCCATAACTATAAATACTGAAATGAAAGTTTTAACTATTCACAATCACTTTCACTAATCGTAATTTATGAATGAGATTAACAACTTTCACCCTTTGCTAATTTTACAATAATTTTTTTTTTTATACTTTTTACTTTATGTAAAATTTTTATTTTTTGGAAAAATCACAATAATTTCTTGTCGTCTTTTGTGATTTCTTTTTTGAGGAATTATGAAAATTTGATAAATTTGGTTGTGTAATGTGAAAAAATATAAAATGTTTAAATCTAGTCATATTTTACATAAAATGTAAAATATGACTAGATTACTAATATTTCTTTTTCTTCTCATTTTAAACTAATCAAATTTTCATTTCTGAATCCTAAGGTCAAAAAATTTGAATATTTAACCCTTTCAAGGCTTTTCAATTTTTTTTTTTTTTTTTCAAATTTTTACTGATTACTAAATTGACGAATTTTAGGATACATTTCGAAATGCCCTTAGCCCTAGCCTTTGCCTAACCCTGTATAAGCTTTGTAAAGATTTATCATCTAAACTTGATAAAAATTGAACTTGCTTCGTTGCTTCCTGCTGGTGGAGTTAATAATAAAGTTAGTTTAACTTTTAAGAATTAAAAAAAAAAAAATTTTTTTTTTTAATTGAGTTGTACTGGAATACTTGCATGAGGACGTATTACACAGTACACACCAACGCAACAGTCGGATGTCGGATATTAGAAGGCTTTTTTTTTAGTGTTTTTAATCAATGATTCCAGCTAGAAAAAATAACACTTATCACTTATCAATCCAGTCAAAAGCAGCAGCTCTCAATATGCTCATGAAAGACTGGATTTAGGTCATTTCAACAAAGATAGTGACCAACGAATCCAGTCATTTCAAGTCGATTTCCTTGTTGATTGACTGCCAAAAACTAATAAAGAAAAAAAAAAAAAATTTAGAGGGAAAGAAAGGAATTATCAAATCTAAAATAAAAGCTCTAGTGATTAACATTATTGTAAACTTTTGGTACACTACTGGATACAATACATATTACAATAGATTAGTTGTGTTTAAAAGTTTTTAAAATGAAGCACAGGGTAAATTTGACAANATTATCAAATCTAAAATAAAAGCTCTAGTGATTAACATTATTGTAAACTTTTGGTACACTACTGGATACAATACATATACAATAGATTAGTTGTGTTTAAAAGTTTTTAAAATGAAGCACAGGGTAAATTTGACAAAAAAAAAAGATTAGGAATATGACATTTAGGAAACTTGTAACTATGGGAACAAAGACTAAGGGCGTCTTTGTGGACCCTTGGACGCTTACATTGTTTCCCTCTCCAACTATTGATATCCCACCTAAAATGAAAAAAAAAAATATAAAAAAATAAAAAGGTTTTTGAGTAAATTTATACTTTGTCTTCCCTTTACATTATAATAATGATTCAGAAAGATTACTTTATATGTCAGGTCAGATTCAGGGTTTTTTGAGGACTTGAGTCACAGGAAAAATCAAATATTAATCTTATTCATTTACATATTATTATTATTATTATTATAAATTATAAAATATTATTTTGAAATAATCGATTTACCTTGTTAGTTTTATATCTAACAAAGTGATGTGATTTTGGGTAAAGTTTATATAGAAAATGATACAAAATTATACAGCTGCCTTATAAATAATAAAAATGTTATAACTTTCCTTCAATTTGAAAAGGTATTATTCCATTGGTCTCTATGCGTGGCTAAGCTTTTAAATCAAAAAAAAAAATTTTTTTTGTAAGAACCAACCGTGTATAAGAAAAGGTGTCAGTAAAAGTAGAACAAAATAGCAAATCATAAGCAAATGTACATCATCGACCTTTACTGACTCTAACAAGTAAAATATTTACTGAATTTCAGACACAAGGCTTTAGGTTGTGGTAAAGTAGAGGTATTATTTGTTCTTTGTTGATAAAAATGTCTCAGGGTTAAAAAAAAACTCAAGAATATTCGCTATAAATGACTATTTATTTAGTTGCTACGTAAAAAAAAAATTCCTGCAATGTACAATAATAATTACTGTGCTTTGCAGGAATTATTCTTGTATTATAAATGGCAAATATCAAATAAATTTTGCAATATTGTAATGAGCATTTTTTTTAAGTATTTTCTAAGGACTACTGACTTGATTCAATTCATAAGGCTCAAACAGTTGGCTAGGACAAGAAAAAGATTATTTTAGCAGACCCAAGACATAAAGTATAAAATACTGTATAGGTACTTGGGCCTTCGTTTGATTGCATTTGAAATTTTAGAAGAACCCTCAGGAAAGTAAGCGACTATTATTTCACCTGCCTTGCCATTATTTTTCTATTTTTACAAAGGTGTATAGTAATCTAGTTAGTTATATGTTATGTCGCTCCAACAATTACTTCGTGTTAAGTTCCCCTTCTTCCCTTGAAGGGAAACTTTTTGCACGTGGCAGTCTAAAGCATAAAGCATATGGAGTCTTTTTTATACCCTTACAATGTCACCTTAGTTTTAGTTATTACAGAAAAAAATATTTTTTTTTTTTTAAATAAATCCCTCAAATCTCAACTTATGAAATTTTTAGGGAAAATGTCTGATTTACTTGAATGAAATGAAGACAAAATGGTAGTATTATGTAGAATTTTGAATCCACGTATTTACCTTATTTTTATCAAGATGTTAGAAAATTTTTTTTTCAAATGTATTACATTTCTAAAATGAGTTAACGTTAGATTTTTTGAAAATTATTGAACCGAAGGATCTCCAAAGAGGGTCACTTTATAAGAATGAGATCATTGATTCTTATATTGCAACAGAAGAAATTCGCCAGGTGCCTTTTTGCCTTGGTTCTATCCCATTCAAACAAACCGAAACCGTTGAGACTGGGAATCTAAAATCCGAACTAAGGGTCTCTCCTCAATTTCCATTTTCACTCATAATAGGTCTCTCCCCGAGATTTCGGAGACAGAGAGTGAAACTTATGAAATGAATGTCAAGGATCGGAAACAGAGGAACTAAAGACAGGAAGAACAGACGGAGTGAGCCCTTACGCTTGATCCAAATTGGTTAGTATTCTTTGCAACGCGAGAAAATCAAATCGGATCTTTTCCCATCTCACCGAAGATCTCACATAAAGAACCCGGCATCAGGCCAACACACCTGCAAAGAGACCCTACACCCTACCGAAAAAAAAAAGAAAAAAAAAGAAAAAGTCCATCAACTATTCTGTTGGCCATGTAGATTAATTTACTTTATACTTTTTAATTAATAAATGCCTTTGNAAAAAGTCCATCAACTATTCTGTTGGCCATGTAGATTAATTTACTTTATACTTTTTAATTAATAAATGCCTTTGATTTGTTTCTGACAAGACAACATAGAATATGTTCAATAAAAAAACATTAAATTGAACGCGCTATCAATCATGAAAAAAAAAACTGGAAATACCAGTCTTTCTTAAAATGTTTTCTGACAAACTTTCTGCTTATCATAATTATTCGTTGAAACAATTCACTTTTAAAATTTAGCATTTGGACGAATGACTTATTAAGCTTACTTCTTGTCAGAAGTCAAAAATTGAACGCTCTGCATTCCTGTTAGAATATTTGCAATGAAGTAAAGAAGAAATAAAAAGAATGTTGTCACTTGGACAATTACATAATGGGAAATTGATGTCCCAATTTCTAACCATGATCCAACATTTGTAACGTTGAGGAACATGTGAAGGGCCATTCCTTGACAGAAGTAGAGCACAATTAGAAAATTTTGTTCAACTTCTTTTGATGTGAGCATCAGGAGACGAAATACGCAGGCAACAAGTAGAAATGGACAAATTATTTTGATTAGCAAGAGAATCATCATCACAAACGGATTGAATACACTGACGAAACATCTTGAAGCACTAGGGTCGAAGGAGTTGATACTGGCTATGTTTCCAATTCCAAAAAATGAGAGATAGACGAAGAATAACTATGGAATGAAAGATAAAAATTAAAGACTGTGTAATGAATTTAATAAAATAATTTTTTATAGATTTACATGCAACCAGGCCAGGCGAAATGAATTGGCTAGGTCAAACTGACGAATCCTGTTTCCTGAACCAATTTTTTGAAACCAAAATTCCTTCCATGTAGTACTGGCTTCTGATAGTTCAAGTTTTAACAGAATAAACAAAGTGAAGAAGAGACTGGGAATAAAAAATACTTCATATGTGAGGCTAAGATAAACAAAAGGAGTTGCAATTCCAAGAAAAATTGATACAAGTTGGACTGATAAAATTGGTGAGGATAGAGTCACTGGAATGATGAGTAAAGCTGGGATGGATAGCCAAGAAAATATTCGAGTGAGGATGAACTCAGGTGAATTGATGAAGATGGAAGCAATTGAGATCATAAAGATTTGGAAATAGATGAGTATCTTGTGACGACTTTCTGGACCAGCCATCGTTGGGTCTCTAGAATACTGCTTCAACCACAATATTGAAATTCCCGTACATAGTAACGATCCCAGGGATCTAAAATTTCAATACCGAATGGTAGTCATTGGTTTTGAGTGGTTTGTGTTTAAAAAATATATCTACCAACTTACACGGTCATGATACTTTTTTCTTTTCCAATTACTGGCACGGTAGGGAAAATAGCCACAATGATAGTAGATGTAATCCACAATGCTTTCTGTTTTGTAGTGGTATGCTTGACACTCAAGCACCAAATACTGTTAACTACGAGTCCAACAACAAGTGTCTCCTGGTGGTAAAAGGTTAGTGCAAGAATTTCGATTCCCACAGTGGTACCAACGGCAAGAAGGCAGAATTTTTTGAGTTTGAAGGAGTTCAATCCGTCGACGTATCGTTTTTTGGAAAACAAAAAAATAAGTAGCCTGGTCAGGTAGATAGGAACAAACGTATAAGGAATTCGAAGAGTTGGCCACTCCAGCAGATAAAATGTTATCAAAATTGAAGAAAAGAAGTCCAAAAGATGAGTTTTGGAAAATATCTCAATTGATTTTCCGTTTGAGCTACTAACAATGACTGTTACGATCAACAACATCCAGACAAGGAATGAATATATGGTTAGAGACATCATCAACCATTGGTCGTAGCGTTCGTAGTATACTATTCCTTCCAAGAGTAAATCAATTCCCTTGTTGAGTTTTCCAATCTTTACAATAAATTACAAGTTATCCGAAACATTTTTATATCTANAGTTTTCCAATCTTTACAATAAATTACAAGTTATCCGAAACATTTTTATATCTAGAAAATAATCAGACATACGGCATATTCATAGCTTTTCTGTTTTGCTAATCCAGCAGCCTCCTTGATCAAACTGTCAATAATGGGTTCAGATGGAAATGGAGAGAAGGGCAATTTTCCACACATTGCAATATTTTTCTTGACAATCATCAGTTGTTGAATTTGGTTGAAATTTGCAAGAAGGCTTCCACATACGAAATCAAGATCGTTCCAAAANGGCATATTCATAGCTTTTCTGTTTTGCTAATCCAGCAGCCTCCTTGATCAAACTGTCAATAATGGGTTCAGATAGAAATGGAGAGAAGGGCAATTTTCCACACATTGCAATATTTTTCTTGACAATCATCAGTTGATGAATTTGGTTGAAATTTGCAAGAAGGCTTGCACATACGAAATCAAGATCGTTCCAAAATTTTGATGGAAATCTGCCGATTGAGTTCGTTGGGAAAGGTATGCCTNGGCATATTCATAGCTTTTCTGTTTTGCTAATCCAGCAGCCTCCTTGATCAAACTGTCAATAATGGGTTCAGATGGAAATGGAGAGAAGGGCAATTTTCCACACATTGCAATATTTTTCTTGACAATCATCAGTTGTTGAATTTGGTTGAAATTTGCAAGAAGGCTTCCNGTTGAATTTGGTTGAAATTTGCAAGAAGGCTTCCACATACGAAATCAAGATCGTTCCAAAATTTTGATGGAAATCTGCCGATTGAGTTCGTTGGGAAAGGTATGCCTAAGGACCCAGCAATGAGAGCAGTGAAATCAGCTTGCTTCAATCTTTTTTGAAACTTTTTATCACCACTAACCCAAGAATTCAAATCATCGAAATCAAAGAATGGAAGCAAAACAATAGTTTGTCGTTCTTACGCAACACCTGTTCCCCAAATTATAAATGGAGTCTCCGTTTCTTCCACGGAACCAGCTCCATGAGAACCTAACATTTTAATTATGATAAAGTGATTTTCATAAAGTGATTTTTAATTATGATAAAGACTGGTAGTCTTGCTACCAGGAAATCTTGATTACCCCAATCCGTCATTCCGTGGTCAGATGTAAACACAAATATGGTCTTATCATCACCGTAAAAGCTTTTGACTAGATTTTCTACTTCGGGAACTATCCTGTTAACTAGTTCAACACTCGCCAGATACTCACTAAAAATCAATCAATCATATGTTGAATTCAACTGAATGCTTTCATATCGTAAAATTTTATACGCTGATTTAGGCTTTGCTGCATGTCCCGTGTTGTCAATACCCAACATATGTAGAAAAATTAATAATTTGTCATGGACTGGAAGTTCATTTCTAAGGATGAGGGCTTTGAACTTATCCAACACCCAAGTGTCCAACAAGGAAGAATTTGATTTCAAAAAATCTTGCCAACTGGGTGGGTAGCTTTCGGCATATACTTTTCCTCTTCCTGCTCCTATAATAATAGTTATTTTGATTTGATTTATTTAAAATAATAATAACTAAATAAAATACCAACTAATAACAACTAATTATTTACTTGTTCAAAAATTAACCTTACCGTCAGCAAACATATCTACAACATCAGGTGATCCAAGTGCAATTGAGTACTTGGATCGGTTGAACACACTATCAAATTCCACAAAATTCTTTTTCCAACCAGTAAAGATCGCTGATGGATCTTCATAAATTCCAGCAAATAAAGCTATATGACCTGGTCTGGATTCTGTTGGAACCCTAGTGTCGGAAATCCCCCATACTGCTTCATCCGAATGAAGAAGAGATCTAAATACAAACCATCTAACACTGTCAAACTTCATCCAAGACCTTGAATACAAAAAAAAAAAAATTTTTTTTTTCATTCTTATTATAATAATTCTTACGTCAAATACGGATGATTGAGAGGGTTCATAAAAAATGTGTCGGCACGAAGCCCATCGGCCACAAAGAAAACTACACGGTCGAACTTCGGAGGACCTTCTATAGTGTAAACTTCACTAATTTCTACTACCGGTGATTGGAAATATATTTGGAATACAGCGTACAGAAAAAATAAATTGAGGAAAAATCCCAAGAACCAAATTGGATTTAAAATCATGTTCACAGTAATGAATTGAACCTATTTTTCATAAAGAAAGTTAATTAATCTAAAAAATTAACACAGAAATAAATAAAAATAAATGAATTCAATTCAACAATGTACTAAAAAACTCAAAGTTGTGAATGTATGGGAAAATATCAACAGCTGACTAATCAAAACAAACGACACGTGCCATAGGACTTTCCATTTCAAAGTTCATTCATTCATTTCTCATTTTCCTTTCAAAGGATAAGGAATTCAATTCAAAAGACTAATCCCGAAGTCACTCATTCACACTTGACATATTTTTCTTCACTTAGACATAACTACTGATAATGAATAAAAATATGATAAGTTGAAATTTCTGTATTTATAAAATCATCCCTTGCTTGAGCCCTGTCTAAAATGAACAGAGAAAAAAAAATTATAACAAGGCTAAAATCGTATTGGATTTCAAAATTAATTCCAAAGCGCACTCTGTCGCTCGTAATTCAACTTTACAAAGTGTGGATCCTGTCCATGCAAAATTCTTCGTTAAAAATTTACATTTTAATTATTTAGGACGTAAATTACATCAATTGGTAAGTTAAAAATTACTATTATTAGAGCTTAATTAATTAGTATTAATTAATTTGATGTGTTAAGATTAGTTGCTGTGCAAAATTAGGAGATATTTGTTTTTTAGTATAAGTAGCAATTTTTAATGAATTAGGATTGTTCCTTTCCTTATGCCTTATAAAGTATTTTAATGGCGCTTAATTTAAAAGTTAGAATTCTAAAAAAATAAAAGCATGTTAAAAATGCATGATCAATGATCAATCACTCACTGTTCACTGAACAATATTCACTGATGAATAGTGATTTAATTAGTGATTGTAAACAACATGGGGATGATAATCAAAAGAGAAAGAGTGTTGAAAATGATGAAAGGCAGTGGAAATATTTCAATTAATTGCTATTCTGGTTCAGTAGATGACTTATATTAATATGGAATGGACAGCAGGAGTTTAGTTGCAGTTCATCTTTTTTGATTTAATAATTTTTATTGTATCATTGTTATTGACTTTATTCAGGTTTACCATGTCTCCAAAACGGAATAACATGATCCCAAATGGCCATTTCCACAAGGATTGGCAACGGTATGTAAAGACGTGGTTCAACCAACCAGCTCGTAAGGTTCGTCGCCATACGAAGAGACTTCAGAAGGCTCGTCGAGTTGCTCCACGACCAGCTGCCGGACCCTTGAGACCAGTTGTACGTTGTCCAACCGTCAGATATCAAACCAAAGTTCGAGCCGGGCGAGGGTTTACTCTTGAAGAAATCAATCGAGCGGGTCTTAGTAAACACTTTGCTCGTACTATTGGAATTTCTGTAGATCATAGACGACGTAATCGTTCTCTCGAATCGCTCCAACAGAATGTTCATCGTCTCAAGGAATACAGATCCAAATTGATTCTATTCCCTCTTGGCACTAAGAAACCATGGAAGGGAGATTCTTCCGTAAGTTTACGAAAACTTAAAGATAATAGTACTAAACTTTAAAAAAAATTTTGTTCTAGCGAACAACAGGAGAATTGATCTTAAAATGTATTTTGTGTTGTTTTAGCCTGAAGAAATTAAATTGGCGCAACAACTCCAAGGTCCAGTTATGCCAATCCGACAACCATCTAAGAAGGAAAAGGCACGTGTTCCCACAGAAGAAGAAAAGGCATTCTCTGCCTTTACTACACTTCGCAAAGCTCGAGCTGATGCCCGATTAGTAGGAATTCGTCAAAAGAGAGCGAAGGAGGCGGCTGAAAATCCTGAAGAAGCTATCAAAGCCCGTGAAGCTGGAAAGAAAAAGCGAAAGAACAAGTAGACTATCAAGATTATTACACCTAACTTGTTTCGTTTTTTTCTTTGGCTACGGAATAAAGAATTAAATTTTACTTTATTTACTAAGTGGTCTTTAGATGTTGTCAAAATTTATTGATATAATCTCGGAGGCTTTTAAAATAAAATTAAAATACAAAATTAGAACTTAATAGGAGATTAGAAGAATTTGTTAATAATAATAAAAAAAAAAACGAATTTTTCTTCAAGCTTCAGTGGCTTAGGTATGTGTTTATAGCTTAAGTTAATTCTCATAAAATTTTACAAATTGAGAAGCATAGTTCTTTGAACACAATTGACGACAGCGTTTGAACAAGCGAGGAAGGGTGGATTTGTTAAGATAAAAATTATATTCGTCGGTATTTGCAGTTTGTAGGGTCTTCTGATTCTGGATTTCTATAGTAGTAAGGGACTGGGTCATTAGGTGACGTTGAGATTGCATTCCTTGGACTTGTCAGACCGATTGGGCTGTGATGGTGGTGGTGGTATTGATTTGGTCCTGACGAATGAGAATTCCTGGGTGACTTCATGCCTTTCTCCAATAATTCTGAATGGACATGGGGAGGACCAGGTTCGGCTGTATACGTATAGTTCAACCCAGTATGGAATATTATCCCATCGTCGCGAACGAGAGAGACGGGGACGTGAGTTGCTACTCGAACATAGTCCCATTCTTTCCGAAAAGATGAAATGTCAGGGACCACACATAGTAAGCTCTCTTGACACCGATATAGAGTCTCAGCCTCAATCTCGCCAAACCAAACTTTGAGCGTCGGTCCAAGATTTTCGCCGTTGAGTTCAAGCATAGCCACATCTCCTCCGCCATTGGCACTTAGGCTGGTTACGATCGGTACCGGTGTAACTGGATTTGAGACTGGACCTGCGCCTTCACAAAAACTGTACTCAGCTTTGTCTGTACTTATAATAGTCCAGGACGCTCCGTCGCTGATACTCTCCTTATTGGGGTCTTTAGGACTCGGTGTAGCTTCGTACTGAATAATTTTTTCATGAGAAAGACACAAGTACATGTGATCCGTGTCTTTGAGATAAAAGGCACATTTGTGTAACTGGGATACTGGGTCATCTGCGTCCAAAAGTGCCATTTGTTTATCAACCTATGGAATAAAATCCATTGAAATTATTTAATTGTAATACAATTTCTTACAAAAATCATACCTTGCGGATAACCAATCGAGGTAAAGTCATTTGTGTGATACTACAAACTAGTTTGACTGTGGACCCATAGTGTATATAACCTTCCCGGTGAGAAAATTCGTCTTCATCGTAGTCATCATCATCATCTTCATCCTCAACCAAATAAATCGTAAAAGCTCCCCATTGAGTACTCGAAGCGTGGAAATTTCCATCCTCGACATGGAGGTATCGAGTACTAACGGTCTGAGACCGAAGACGATTAAATAAGGCCACTTGTGTTCCACTTGCAATACATAAATCAGCGTTCTTCAATGACTGCTTCTTTTTAGAAGGCTTCGAAATGACTTTGATCCGTTTGCTCTGAAATACTCCCACTTCTTGACCATTCCCGTAAAACATTTTCACTGAGAGCATGAAATGTTTTCGCTTGTCTGAATCTGATATGAACAATGTTTTGGCTGCACAGTAGTTCTTTCCATTTAAATCAAGCTGCTGCATGTCTTGTTCCGAATTTCCAATTCCAATAAAGGCACAAAGCTGTGCCGATTGTTCAGTTTCACCAGCGGTTAGAAATTCTTGTTTTTTCTTTTCCCAAGCACCACCGCTCAAATAAATACACGGTGGTGGACAGAAAAATCTCTTTTCGTTACCATAAGACTTCTGAGCAACTTTAGCATGAAGAATTATTAACGTGGAGTCATTCCGTTCCTTTAAATACTTCTTCATACCCTCACGAGTTAGTCGATGTGGTTTCGTTTCAACCTTCATTGAAGACCCAAGTCGTTCTGATGAATTCCTTTCCAGTGAAAACCCTGGACTTCCTGTGGCGAACATTGTCTTGAAATTAAAAGCGTAGTAATTAATTTACTAATATGTATATTTATGTAAACAACATTTTATCTTACCTTAATTAAATTTTGAAATCTTACGTTGTCATTCGATTATATTGCCTTCTCGTACTCTACACTCGTTGATTTGATAAGTGATTGAACGTAAATCGACCAAGTCAAGACTCAACCGTCTGACACTTCGTGTGTCTTGTTTTATTAAGACGGCATTTTTTGTTAAAATTGACTAAAAGTAATCAGTAATAAAATAAAATTTTGTGTTCAGATTTTAAAAATAAAATGTCCTTTTTCTTTACCCCGGTTGGTTGGTTGAATTGATTTGGTNATTGACTAAAAGTAATCAGTAATAAAATAAAATTTTGTGTTCAGATTTTAAAAATAAAATGTCCTTTTTCTTTATCCCGGTTGGTTGCTTGAATTGATTTGGTTAAAAAAATAGCTTTTGTGGAAAAGGGTGGAGTGAAAGTGAGAGTGAAAACAAAAAGGCTCAAGTGAAAGTGAAAGTGTTCACAATCAACATGTCAAAGTTAGCCAACAAACAAAAAATCCAGTCTGAGAAACTTAGCGGACTGAAAATGACTGATGAATGAATGAAGTTGAGTCAAAACAAATTTTGAACTTTTCTGACAAAAATATTGTCGGAGACGTTGAGGCGCTAAATCTCAAAATTTAAATAATCAGATTTACTAACCTAAATTCAAAGCAAATGACTAAACAACGAAAAATTCTGTCTTACCGAGCCGTGGCTTGCCTTTGGTTGCCTTGTACTGAATATGACCAAAGCGAAAGAACAAAATCTTAATAGATTCATCTTTCAGTGTAATGGCTTGCCATGGGCAATAAAAGGCAAACCAAGGATCACTACTTCACACCTAAGAAGGAAAGAAACTCCACCGCAAACTACGGTACTACGTGGTAAACCCACGGCAACCTACTGGACTCCACGGCTACCCACGACACTTCACACAACAAACCACGGCGACCCACTCACTGCACTTCACAGCAAACCACGGCACTCCACAAGGCAACCCACATCAACCTAAAGGCGCTCTACAAGGCAACCCACGGCAACCTAAAGGCACTCCACAAGGCAACCCACGGCAACCCACACGGCAACCTAGAGGCCCTCCACAAGGCAGCCAACGGCAATCCACACGGCAGCCAACGGCAATCCACACGGCAACCTAAAGTCACTCCACAAGGCAACCAACGGCAATCTACACGGCAACCTAAAGGCCCTCCACAAGGCAACCCACGACAACCTAAAGGCACTCCACACGGCAACTTAAAGGCACTCCACAAGGCAACCCACGGCAATCCACACGGCAACCTAAAGTCCCTCCACAAGGCAACCCACGTCAACCTAAAGGCACTCCACAAGGCAACCCATGTCAATCCGCACGGCAACCTAGGCAAGGCAGGCCTGAATTTTCTGTCGTTTAGTCACTCCCCAAATTTTAGATCTGATCATTTAATTATTTATTTATTATTGCCTCTAAATTCCAAAAAAAAAAAATTCAAATCAAGTTTTATTTGAAATTTGAATTTTGTTGGAATTTGATTTATAGTTAGATTGAATTGTTTAGTTTATAAATTAACTAAANCTAAAGGCCCTCCACAAGGCAACCCACGACAACCTAAAGGCACTCCACACGGCAACCTAAAGTCACTCCACAAGGCAACCCATGTCAATCCACACGGCAACCTAGGCAAGGTAGGCCTGAATTTTCTGTCGTTTAGTCACTCCCCAAATTTTAGATCTGATCATTTAATTTATTTATTTATTAATTGCCTCTAAATTCCAAAAAAAAAAATTCAAATCAAGTTTATTATTTGAAATTTGAATTTTGTTGGAATTTGATTTATAGTTAGATTGAATTGTTTAGTTTATAAATTAACTAAAACTAATAAACTGACCTGGTTTTGCTAAGAAGAAAAGAATTCGTTGCAGAAAATAAAGGTGAGTGAACAAATCTATATTTTGTAATGTCGAAAGTCGAAACCGACAGCTAATGTTCTAGGTAACCTTTGTTCAAATTCTAGAGTTTTAGTACTAGTGAGGGTGGCTATCTAATATTCTTATTCAATTCATTGGTTAGATGGACCGACCTAGGAAACCAGGCAAACCTCATCAGTTCATCGGGTCAGAGTTAATTGCACTAGGAAAGAATAAAACAGCAACTACGGCTCCATTTATTACAATTCCTTCAGAATCTGAAAAGAAGCCTGCAGTTTCTAAAATTTCATCCTCTTCGTCTACCTCTAAAAGTTCAAGTGGGATAAATAAACATAAGTTAATTTAAAAAAATTATAATTATTTGATTATTTTGGATCTTAGGTTCGTCGCATATGAAGAGCAGTAGTAGCGGTGATAGAAAACGGGAAGGGGGAAATATCTCAGGAAGTGTGCTCCCTTCTAAGAAAAGTAAAATTGAAAGCACGACAAATGTTCCAAGTACATCTACGACAGCAACTACTCCAACTATAAAACCAGAACAAAAGCCTTTGAAACGAGAAGTAGAAGATATAATCAAGCAATTAGATACGACGGATTTGACAGGAATTAAATTTCTTCAAGCTATGGAGAAAGCTGAAGATTTGGAGGATGTAGCTATAATACAGGTTTGATCATTTATTGATTAATAATATTAATATTTAGTATTGCAGAATGCTAATCGAATTTGACTAACTCAATTCCATTCTGTTTTTTTTGCAGGTTTTGATTATTGGTAGTTTGAAACGGCTGCGCCAAATGAAAGAAATTCCAGATTTGAGTCTTTGCCAAGCATTGTTGCTGTTGGCAAAGGATAAATCAATGTATCTTGAAACCCAAGCTGCAGTTGAAGCGATGTGCTCCATAGCTAAAACAAAGCGCCCCGGAGTTGATTTTAAAACCAAACCTGGACAGTATTACCCTATTCATTCTGCTCCTTTAGGAGTAAATATGATGCTGATGTCACATGTAGCGAATACTAATTGGCCGTTGAACTTTGTTCAGGTACGTGTCACCACAAACTTGGTGCTAAGTTATTAAACGTATTTAATTATTGAAATTATCCATAAAAGATTTGGTTGGAAGATTCCTGCCATGAACGCTATTGGGTAGACAGAACAGATTGTAAAGAATTTGTGGACAACTTGATTCATTCATTTGGAACAATTATCCCGGAAGATCTGTTACCTACAACTGAACAAGGGCCTCCTGGAAGTTCTTCACCTGCTTTAATCGGTGAATTGGAATCTGGATTTCAAGAAGAATTAACTGAACTTATCAGTGAGAACTCACTTGATTCCGATGAATACGAAAAATTGCACAGGTTTGTGCATAATTTTGAAGTTTTTACTGTTTTTAATAAAAATTTTAACCATGGCATAATTTATGTAGATTTTCAGGAATGGAGAAAGCAATAGAGTCAATGATAGTTGATTACATAAAGGAAATTATACAAAAGCGTTCACCTGACCTACCTAAAAATTTAATTCGGACGCTTGCCAGCAGCTGTGGATTGCCGGGTGTGCGATCTTTCGTTATTTCTCGAATTGAGCAATGGCTACACAATCCAAAGTGTTCCAAACATGCTCAGGAGCTTCTAATGTACTTATGTGTCAATGCGAAATCATTTTCTGTCCCTGATGGTGTGGGAGAGTATGTGGTGCAAATTTGCAAATTACGTATGAAGACGAAGCAACTCACTCAACTATTCTCAGTTGCTATGAGGTAAGTGCGGTTATAATTTTTTTCCGACTAATTATGTAACTTCAGGGTATTTGTTAAAATCTAGGGAAATGGTGCGCGATGATCCAACAAATTTAAGGAATGTTCTGACACAAATTGTTTATAACGAATTGTCTCTTCAACGTAATCCAACGAACTATCCTGTTCTTGGNAGGAATGTTCTGACACAAATTGTTTATAACGAATTGTCTCTTCAACGTAATCCAACGAACTATCCTGTTCTTGGATCCATTATTTCTGCGTTTCCTGAAGCTCGATCAGCACTTGCGGATATTTTTATGGATTTATTGCAAAAACGGGAAGACTTCCTTGTTTCGCTCCGTCAAATCTTGCGTGACAGCATGAGAGCTTGTCGCCATGATTGCAATCTTGGTGACTTTGTTCAGCGTATGTTGAACATAAAGGTAAGGTGGGATTAAGATCTCAAGTACATACTCAAAACATAGTAAAACTATATTTTTCTGATAGGATTTCCTTTGGCCGGAAGGAACAGAATTCAAAGGTCGAGTATTCCGCAGTATTGTTGATCTGGTGATGTACGCAATTTTTCTTCTATTTACTCCAGCTGTAAAGGAAGCTTCTGTGAGTCGAACAGAGAAGAACCTTGGGATTCTCAATGTAAGGTTCACCTTACATTCACCTTACGTTAATTCTTGTTGGGAGTAGACAATAATTACAGCCAAATTTTGTCGCAGAATTTTTACAATCAAGTTGCAAAACTGCAACAAGAAGCTTTATCTTGGCTCTATTCTGTTGCAATGAAATTATTTCGACCACCAAAGAAGGATTACTGCGATGCACTTTATAAGGTGACGGTGGATTTTTTTACAACTTTTNAAATTTTGTCGCAGAATTTTTACAATCAAGTTGCAAAACTGCAACAAGAAGCTTTATCTTGGCTCTATTCTGTTGCAATGAAATTATTTCGACCACCAAAGAAGGATTACTGCGATGCACTTTATAAGGTGACGGTGGATTTTTTTTACAGCTTGTAATGCTTAGTTTAGTATAAGTGATTGAGGTTGACTAATAATTTTTTTTTCAGATTATTTTAAAAGACCCTGTCGCTGACTTCAATTACAAGGAGAACTGGCCAACAGAATCCGACAGAAATATGTTCTCACGACATTGTTTGGAACTACCACTGTTGGAATCGTCATTCTTTTTTGTTCTATTTCAAGCTTTTTCTAAAGAACATAACTATTTCACAGTTGCTGATATTTTGGATATTATTGAAATGATAGTCATGAGAACTGCACTTCATGGAGCACGAATAGATATATCTAAATCAGATATAATAGATTCTCTTTTCAAACTCACTGAATATAAACATCCTGAAAATATTGGACTTCCCATTGGGTACGAAAGATATTATCAAAATTTGTAAAATTACATTACTTGACTACGATTTGTTTCCATTCAAGATACTTACCACCAAAACTGGGAATAATCAAATCATTCTGGAGGGTTTGGATAATACTTTTAATTCTGGCTTCATACAATCCACTTGTAATTGGAAAATTAGGTTGGGATACACTCCCCACTCTCAAAGTACTCATGGAAATGTGTATGACCAAGTAAGTGAAAGTAAGAAAATTTAGAAGCTGAAAGGTTAATTTTTACAATGTATTTTAGCCATTTTACATATCCCACACTGGCGTCTACTGAAACACTTGACGAAATAATATCCAGAGAATTGCAGATCAGTGCCATTGAGAAAGAAAAAATCCTCGAGTTCGAAGGTTATTTGGCTGCTGGTTCCACAAAACTTACAGTGACAGAAAAGACATCCTTATTGTTATCACAGGTAGTTAAAATCGATCTCAATTTATGTCCATGATGTGATTAATACTTCATCTCGTTTATTCATTTTGGATTTTCCAGCTAATAACCCTTGATCCCTATGGAAAAACGCGGACACCGCAACCATGGGTGACCCCCCATTTAAAATCTCTCAACGAGCAACTTCGCCTTGGCTATCGGTTTTGTAGGAGTCGGAATCCTGATTTTTTGATTGATCTCATGCAAAGAAATTCTGAATCGATGCCTTGGTTGTCAGAACTAGTGACTGAAGGATCTTTTGAAATTTTACCAGTACGCTCACTCTGTGAGTTTATGCTGGGACAAACAGATCGCCTCATGAGGATTCTAAACGCTGAAATTGAAGGTGCAGAATCAGGAGGAAGTGGTGATAAATCACCCAAGAAAGGACACAAAGTTCAACCGACTGAAATATTGAAGGATGACGCTCGGTCTCTACAGTTACTTCATTTTCTCCAGGTAGATGATTTTCTTATTGATAATGTTTGATTAGTTGAATTGTCATATAACTAACATATTTAGAATGCTGTTCATAAGACTTCAGACGACACGGCTAAAGAAATATTAGAGTTTTTCTTTCGCAGATTATCATTTGCGAAAGCTCAGAGTAGAACCCAAGGAATTCAAGTAAGCTAGATAAATTTTTCAAGCGTGGAACATTTTAAAAATTTTACATGTTGAAAAGGGATTACAGCTGCTGTTCTCCACTTCGAAGAAGCCCTTGAATGATGATTGGTTGCTGGAAACGATTCCAACACTGCCATTATTCTCAGAAGTACAAGAAAATATTACGCGTTGCCTTCGTCAGGCAATTCAAGTTGAGAATGAACCCACATGGATTGCTCGTTACTTGGAGTTTTTAAGTCTCTGGGGAATTGTAGAGACAGATACAATGCTGAACAATTTAGCTTTAGACGTGACCCAATTAGTAGTGGAACGATGTATTATCATTCAGGCTTTGCTTTCGTATAAACCTGAAGTATATGATTCTTTGTTTGATATCTATTTGAATTATATGAAAAAGGTTAGTATTGTTTTCTAACAAACTCACAATACAGGAATGGTTTCAAATTGAAGGATTTTGATTTGATAGGTTCGTGAACCAGGGAAGGATAATTACCAATGGTCTGAAAACGTGGAAGTGGTGCTCGTGAGATGGGAAAGGTCAGGTGTTGAGGCAAATATGAACATTCATATTGTTTATGCAATTGTCATTCTTCTCTCTTCGTATGCTGAAATTTCTTCTGGAAGTGATGATTCGAAGGGAAAAACCAAAGGTTTAAGTCCTGTTACCGAATTACGATACAATGAATTGTTGGAAATGTGGTTTCCAAAACATTCAGCATATGCGCCAAAAGGACATCTACTCAATACGGCAGAAGAGGCAGTACTCTTTCCTGACTGGATTAAATTACGGATGATAAGATCAAATAATACAAGGCTTCTAGCGGCTGCTTCTGTAGATTTGGACATTGAACAACTTGTACTCTTTGTCCAATCCTTCGGCATCCCGGTTCAATCTATGACGTAAGTGAAACAAAGTGAGATTATATAGAATATTAGTTTCATAATTTTTTCTTTTGGCAGAGGACTTTTATATTGTTTGGATAAAGCTGTTGAAGAAAGTCCGCAGAAAGTGTCGGAAGGAATCATAGATCCAAAATATATGAAAACAATCATAGAAGTTCAATGGAAACGTGGGGCTAAAGGTGGTGAAAAGTTTTCTCGCTTGGTCAACCAACTTGTAGTACCAGAAGTGGAAAATATTGAGAAATTTGAAGTTAAAAATCCATATAAACCTCGTCCAACATTGATACTACCGAAACTGGAATACACTGTAAAATCAACTACACCAAAATTGAAGACAACAATTTTTACTAACCCACCACTGATAGGGAAGATACCAAACTTAGAAACCAAATCGAAGGAAATGGATATGGATATTTCGGCTTCAGAGGATTTGAATATTCGTAGCCTCTCTAAACAGTTACTTGCTATGTCTTCACCATCTTCAGCTCGTAGGCGAAGTTCTGTTCCATTATTGGATGATTCCGGATCGTCCTTTACTTCTAGACGCTACTCCATGACTCAAGAAAAGAAATATGACGAGAGTTCATCTGAAGGTGTCTGTGTAGGAAACACTGTGGGACAGTTAGTTGATACTATTAGAGAGGTGGAGCCATGCATTGTTAAAAATGCTTTAGATGTACAGGTAATAATTGTGAGGCAGTAGGAAAAAATCAAATTACTTGCTATATAAAAGTTTATTTTTATTTTTCTACAGCTCCCACTCTTATTTGGAAGAAGTGAAATTCCTCCACATTGTCGTGCCTTTTTACTCACCGTGCTCACACACGAATCAGGATGGAAGACTGTGGAGGAATGCTTAAATTTATTTCTAGGAGAATTTGTTCCAAGGTTTAAATAAGTTACACCAAATATTATATCTTTCACTAAATTTGATTATTGGTTACAGCTATGATCCTTCTGCTGTCCTTGATTTGATAACTTCGACCATTTCTAACCCAAAATTATGGCAAGGTTGTGATAAATATGTTCCCAAACACCAACCACAACTTTCTGTATTGAATTTAACTACGAATCAGGTTTGAAAGCATATTTTATATGTGAAATCTTATAAAGTGATATCAAATATACAATTTTTTTATATTGTTTACAGCTCACTGTAATGGCGGAATACATCGTGGAAGAAATCAGTCAGTTGGAGATGAAAAACACAAAGTTTTCCATTTCTAATTTATTAGGACAAGTAGAAACCACTACCCCTAAGACAAGCAAAAATACGAAGCATTGTATTCAAGAACGAGTACCCCTCTGGCTTCTCTGCTGTCATTACGACATAGAAATAGTGGACACAGTCATGAATTCGCTATCACTGAAAAAGTTATTTCATTTTGATTTATTACGTTATATCTATTCATTATATGACTTTAGTAATTTAATTATTTTTATTTCTAGATCACGTAACCCATGTATGAGGAAATTTTTATCTCAAATATACGTTGAATTTCCACAAGTAATTCTAACCGAAAATTGGAAAGAAAGACCGGAAGATTTGATCAGTGGAGTTGAAAATGTGAGTTGTGTTTTGGATACAGTGTCTCATATTCTCATCAATGCAGTTGCCAATGTCCAACCTGGAAAAGAATGGGCCAAGAAAGTGACACATGAGTTTGAGTTATGTCTTCGAAAGATAGCTTCGGTTCATCCAACATTGCTTCTCAGGTATTCAATATCATAAATTTCTTTTTCGAATTCAATTTCTATTATTAAAATTATTTAAATTTTTTAGACAATTACAGCTAATGGGTGTCTTACTAGAAGGCCGTGTCCATTTAGAATTCCAAGTTTTTCACTCACAGAATCATCATGTACCGTTCAAAGTTTTCTTAGGATTATTTGACTTGATGCAGCCTCACATACTGAAAAACTTCAAACAGCTCAAGCCTATTCTTACAGTTTATATGCAACTGTTCGAGGTAAAAAAATAAATTAAATTGAAACAATATCCTTTGTTATATAATCAACTATTTTGTTCATAGAATTTTGGACATTTGAAAGACTATAGTACAAGCCTGAGTCGATACTCTGTACTTCTGCATAACTTGCTCTCAACTAGTCCGTCAGAAATGAAGGAGTTTCTCAGCAACAGTTACACTGTCCTCAAGTAACCTAAAACCTAATATATTTGATGTTTATAATTTTAAATTTGTTCATGATTTTATTTATAACAAAGGATGGTATGCAGAAAAGCATACCTCATTTTTTTCGCTCGGATATTCGGTTCAATTATTTCAAATAGTGCATTTCCTAATGCTACATTACCCCGTAAAAGGAAATTTCGAAAAAAAATTTTTTCGCTGAGTTATGTCATTTTTTCCAAAAAAAATTAACACATGAGGCATGGGGCGGCTATGCGCAGATAATTTTAATTTTGGTCATGTTCCCATCTAGCTAATTTTTCAGCTTTTGCACATGACAAGTCTACTAACAGGGCATATTTTTCCAATAAAGAAATTTAGCGGAGCTCTTCTACATTCCAAGCGCGCATGCACAGAACTTAGAGTATGAANATTTTAATTTTGGTCATGTTCCCATCTAGCTAATTTTTTCAGATTTTGCACATGACAAGTCTACTAACAGGGCGTATTTTTCCAATAAAGAAATTTAGCGGAGCTCTTCTACATTCCAAGCGCGCATGCACAGAACTTAGAGTATGAAATTCCCAATATGCAAGGTTAAGGTGTTGACTATGGTTAGACTTGTGTTCACAAGTCCCCAAAGACTTGAGTTATTTACTCATTTAGATCACTATTAAGATAATTCAATGCGACTCTGAGGGCAAATTCCGTTTTGCACCTGCAAATTCGCTGAGAGTTACACTAAAATACTTCTATAGACTAATAGTTCCATACTTTTAATGAAAATTTTTTATAACAGCTTCCTCTCAATAGTAAATTTACTTTATACCCCTCTCCAGCCTCTCGTGCACATATGCGCCCGGCTAATTTTTGAAAAATCTTAAAACGGTAATTAGGGCACCGGTTGACTTTTTTCGTTCATTTATCAAGCGATTCTGAATATCCTGTAGAAATTTCAGGATGACTCATATCTAATTAACGAATTCATAAATTCTAACAATATGAAAACGTAGAAAAATCGATTACTTTATCGGTTTACATTCGGTTGGTCGCATATGTGATGCCAACTTTATAATATC